>BGPR01014097.1:0-40068 GCA_013235015.1 Araneus ventricosus | reverse complement strand
ACACTTCTCAAATCAGTTGCATTTTACTTATCATTCAGTCGAGAACCTACAAATTATAAAGTTCATTATATGTAATTTATTATTTCTGTAGCTTCTAGGATTTTTCGTTTTGATGACAAAATATCTGTCTTGTGGAGGTTTCTTTAAATACTAAATTAGTGATACGAGGAATAACATCGATTATCTTTCAATGGATCTCTGGCTGGAGACGGGGCCCTTTAAAAACATCAAAACTTCTGCTAAGCCATTTGGAATAAACGTGGAAGCATCAACATTTAAGAGATTTGCACTCCTTTGGGTTTTTCTTTTTTCCTGTATCAAAATGGTTAAACTCATTATGATATTTTAAAATCTTGAAAAATTAGAATCTCTAAAAATAAAATTTTACTATTCACGTATAAGATTTTGCATTATAGAATTTTTTTAAGTTTTACACTTTTACAGTATTTTCTTTTAAAAAATCCCCCTCGATGAATCTTTTTAGATGCAATATCTTATTTAAACTTTTTACTGAATTTATACTGTTGTTATATACAGCTATTGTTCATATTACTTTCTAATTTTAGTGTGGAAGAAGATACAGGTGAAACTGTTATTGTACAAGCTGGTTTTTCGGATGATTCATTGACTGCGGATGCAACAGATCTTCTTGATCTTGAAATATTGAACAAGTTGTGTAGCTCTACTTCCCGGGATAGAAGTTCCACAATTAAAAAACTTTAAAACGAAAGTATCATGATTCTTATTCGGATATTGGGTTCGCTGAGACCACTGATAATAAATCTCAGTGCGTAATTTGTGGCAAAGTCTTGCCGAACAGTTCAATGTTTCCAGAAAAAATGCGCCGTCATTTTGAGCGGGTCCATCCAGAATGCAAGGATAAACCAACTGATTTTTTCAGAAGGAAGTATATTGAACTCAGGAAAGTCCAGAAATGTATATCGTATCATTCAAAAACTGTCAACGAAAAGGTTTTGATGGCATCTTACTTAGTCAGTTACCGAATTGCTCAAGCTGGCGAAGCCCAGACTGTTGCTGAAAACCTTATCAAGCCTTGTGTAAAAGACATTATCGAATGCATGTTTGACGAAAAGGCTGCAAAAGTGATAGACACAATTCCTTTGTCAAATGACACAATCTCGCGACGAATCGGGGGAGCAGAGAATGTGAAAGCTACTTTAATTTCTCGTATAAAACCCACTAAATTTTCGCTTCAAATGGATGAATGAACCGATGTTGCTGGTTTGGAAATATTAATGGAAATTGTGCTATCCATATTTGGACTCTTTTCATGAGGATTTGCTTCTCTGCAAGCCATTACCGACTACCACAACTGGCACTGAAATATTTAAATTATTAGATGAATTTTTCGCGGAGAATAGCATCCTACGGGATAACTGTATTGACGTGTGCACAGATGGAGCGAAAGCTATGACTGGTAAGACGTCTGGTGCAATCGCAAAAATAAAAGAAAAAACCAAGGGGTGCAGCAGTAGCCACTGTATACTTCATCGACATGCTCTTGCAATGAAGAAAATGCAACCTTTTATAAAGGAAGTACTGGCTGAAACTGTTAAAATAATAAATTTTATAAATCTCGACCTAACAGGTTGTTCAAATGGGGAATCTGCATACGTCTTTACTTCTTCACACAGAAATAAGGTGGCTCTCCCGTGGTAAAAGTTTAATCCGCCTCTTTGTAATAAGGAATGAAGTCGGAATCTTTCTGAGACACAATGATTTTGCTTTGGGATAGAAATTGTGTGATGAACATTAGCGAATGAAATTGGCGTATTTGACAGATATTTTTTTAAAAATTAATGATTTATGTTTCTCACTTCAATGAAAAGCAGTAACTGTTTTTGATGCTGCTGATAAAGTGGTAGGATTTAAAAAGAAAGTGAAGTATTGGGTAGAGTCAATCAAAACCGAAAGATTGGATTGTTTTCCACTAACAAAAGGATTTGGAGAAGAACTCGAATAAGACGTTCCTGTGGATATCTCAAACGAGTTTTAAATTCATCTCTTGCGTTTGATTGATGCTTTCAACTCTTATTTACCAAAAAGATTGCATGAAAACATAAAAGAAAACGTTTTAGTTGTAGAACCATACTCTATATCCAAAAAGCCATCCTCTCTGACCTCACAGGAATATGAATGCTCGCTTGATTTGACATCAGATACAGCGATAGCATCAAAGTTTAAAACTGAGAAATCAATCGCAGATTTTTGGTGCACGTTAAAAGATGAATTTAAAATTCTATCAGATAACGTGAAGCTTATTTTCCTGCCCTTCGCAACCACTTATTTAGTCGAAACAGGATTCTCCGCATACACCGCTACTGAAACAAAATACAAATCACTTCTCAATGCAGAGAATGATATTCAGTTTCAACTATCCGAAATTCAGCGTCTCATTGTACAAGTGAAAACAGCCTCATCCTTCTCATTAACTTTCTCCATCACGAAACCATTGTAAGAATGTAATAATGCCAAATTAATAAAATAACAAATTGTAGATCTGCAATATTTGCCCTGAATTTAGTTCCAATTTTTATTTTTTTACATGTCTGTGTTTTCTGTCTGCAATGGGAAATTAGTGGAGAAAAAAAAAAAATTAAACGTTGAAATCTAATGTCCTGCAAGCTTAAATGACGAAACTACCTTGTATCGTCAAAGCTATATTTTGTCTTTCTATTTACTAAATACAGTATATAGCTGCGAGATAAATTTTAGTGCTCCGCGTTGAATTTTCAATTTCAAAGGTGCTCCGTGACTGAAAAAGTTTAAGAACCGCTGGTTTAAACCTAAGAATTCGCCGATAGCAAGTTTGTTTTGATGTTCAGCGCCAGAATGTGACGTTGATAAACACCTCTTTGGCCCCTCCTACTTACTTTCGCACCCAAATAACTATAAGAGTCTGAATACTTTAAAAATTTATAAAAATTATATAAAATTTCGGACAATTATAAAACTGATATCATTGGAAAGATAATCTTTTGCTCTTTAAAATGACATAAAAAATTTTTGTCCATCAATTCATTCAGAAGTTATTGGCAAAAAACGGCTAAATTTGGTTTAATTTTTAAATAATTTAAATTTGAATCAAAATTTTTGAAAAATGGCTCCGAGGTGCACATCTATGCATCCAAAGTATATCTGTGCCAAATTTGGTAGCTCTATGTTCTACGGTCTGTTCTGTACACCGCCAACAGACACACACAGACAGACTTTCTCTTTTATTAGTAGTAGAGATATATGGATCCCAACAGTTCCATCAAAATGGCGTGTAAAAATATTGTAAAATAACTATTGTAGGTGATGGAAACTATTTATTTAGGGCGATATCATTCTGTATTTAGGGATCTGAAGACTTTCATGCCGAAATTCGTGAGAAAGTTATAAAAAACATTACAACTAGATGAGGTTTATTGAAAGATTTAACAATTTTAAAGGAATCTGTCTACAAAGAATATGAAATCTACTATGGTTTTATGGTCTGTGCCACTGATCTTCATGCAGTATTTAAAACTGAAAAAAGTAGTGGCTGAGACTTTCGAGCTGATTACTGAGCAAAGTGCTTACTGGCCGCGAACCCGCCCGGGGGGCGGTGAGAGCGGTTAGTTTAACTTAATTTAATAACTAGATTTAATTAAATGATTAGACTAATTTAATTTATTAACAAGATTTTTTTATCAATAACAGTTGCGTTTTATAGTTGCTATATTATTTAATTTTTAATATTACTTTCATTAATATATTTTTATAATTAAGACGTTCTCAATTCATTAGATTTAATCTAATATCTGAATTTCACGTACATAGAAATTATCAAAAGAATGTAAGTATTCTTTGCATGTAAGGTCAAGTATCCCTACTCCTGGGGTCAAGTTTCCCTAACCTTAGGGATACATGATCGTAGTTGATTTTATGAAATATATTTATTTCCTGATTGAATGAGATATCATTTTAACATAAATACATTTCTTGTGAGTCAAATGAAATCTCCTGCTGTTAAAACAAAATAATCATTCAGTAAAAGCATATATTATATTAAAATATAGCATTTTCCAGAAATGAAGCATTATTAACCCATTTGCACCCGTTAGCGGATTATCCGCAAAATTATCGCCAGCTGTGGAATATTACGCTTGCCACTTCACCATTCGCGGATTATTCTGGCTGCTGGCGCGCGTATTATTCCAGGGCTGGTGATAATTGGCAGTCATTGTGTACGAATTATTCCATTTCGGGATTCTAATGGGTTAGTGACGGGTCTAAAAATTTAACTATATTCCTTTATTTATTATCCATAACTCTTCGAACTCACTGAGAAAGCCTTTTACAATGAATTTTCTATGAGAAACAGTAGAGTGCCACTGGGAATGTAGCTGAAATGGAATATTTCTTGGGTCATGATAGCGCTAAAAGTTTTAGAAGCACAAATATTTCAGATTCAAAAGAACACCTTCTTTACTTTTTGGATTTAAACTGGAAACAAGCAATGGCTCATAAGTTGCTTGCAACGAAAGCATAGTGAGCAGTTATGGATATATTAGTATTCTCAATTTACAAGTTACATAAAGCGCAGAAGCCAATAACTATATCGTTCCTCTTTACGTCAGGTAACTGTAGATATCCATTCTTGACAAAACAGAAAAACACTAGACTAAATTTATGGTATTAAATGCATTCTAAGACATATGAACCTTATTCCACCAAATTTATTCTCCATATTTGTTCGAAGCAAACAATTATGAAAAAAATTAATGCACCATCGCATTCTTTACAGCTTAAATTTATTCCGCTGCGCCTAAAAGCAAAGACATCCTAACATTTCAAAGTTTATTTATAGAAATAAACCTGAAATAGTAGCAAGATTCATTCATAAGATTAATGAAACTTCAAGCGTTGCACTTTTACAACTCCTATAAAATGAACATTGCACTTCTATGAGTATTCATATACTGAATCTCCATTAATAGGAGCAGTGCTAGTACAAAAATTTGGTTAATCCGATCTTGAATTAGAAAAGTTTGTATGGAAAATTCGTAAAAATTAAAGATAGATTTCAAACAGAAGACAGTATGTGCATGTACTACCACTATTCTTGTAAAAATTCAGTCAAAAATATTGCAATATTTACCACTAACGTTTTATTTTTTATAACTAAGCTAATTTCACTTTTTTTTAGTAAAATTAAGCTCAGAAACTGTAGGATGAAACAAACTTACGTTTCAGCTTTATATACAAATATGGTAGGCCTTTGATTTATTTATTTATTTATTTATTTATTTTGCTTTCTGTTTTTATATAACCATATATGTGGAAATACCTTGCAGAAATTACCTAACTTAACGTATTTATTTATAAATTAAGGTTTAATTATACTTTACTGATGATAATCATTTCTATTTTAGAAGTAGATTTTGCGCAACACACACACACAACTATACATTCAAATTGCCAGAATAAATGCATACATATTTCAGTATTATCCAATCATAGCATTAATGAAATGAAAGCAATGTTTTAAACTATAAATTAGCTTAAAATTACTCAACATTTTTACGAAACCTGGATAATTATTTCCGAAATTTAATCTTATTTCGCGAAGGAAAAGCAAGAGCAGAAACGACACCAACTTAAGTAGGATAAAATTTGACTTCCGTGAGTATGTTTATGCGCTTGCTTCTTCATCCTTGTGCTAGAAGATAACCAGAAGCAATAATGCTGAAGGATTTCTTCGCCAAGAAGCAATGGATCTTTTTATCAACTATGACGTAAACTTATAAAAACAAAAAGAAAAATAAATCGACTTCTGCTTTCGTTCATTATTAATGAATAAGAGCTTTTTTAATTTTTTGACGTGATAATGATCAATTGAACATGATCAGCCATCGCATACTCAAGATTCATAGTCTTTTATTAATTTTTCACTACTTCACAAGCAAACACTATGTGCTGCAAATTGTGCAAATACTTTTTTATGCTCTTGTTACGTTGCACTTACAGATACTCATTATTTACAGTAGTTTTTATATACTTCCCGTTATAAATGCAATTCCAAAAAACCTGTTGTAAGAGCAATGACGTTACTTTCCCTTCATCTTTAAAAAAACGATTATTGATTTTGCATCCTTGTATTTTTAGATTATTTTCCAATTAAAAAGTTTTTTCTCTTTTATTCCTTTTCCCACCTCTTTTTTCGTTTTTTTTATTTATTTTTTACATTTTTATTTTTATTTTCAAAAGTTTTCTGAAAAGTTTTAACTAAGTAATCAATAAACGGTTGCTTAGAAAAATCACACATAGGGAAATGAAAATCCGCATTCCTGTCTTAGCCAGCGAAATATTAAAAATATATACAGAGTATTTTTTAAAAAAGTTTACGGTAATTATCTTTAAACCTGTGGTGAAAAGTGCTTAAATCAAGTATGAAACTTGGCTATGGTTTTATGGTCAAGTATATATATATATATATATATTAATATAAACCATAATATAACTTGTTATATATGAACATACAAAAACAAAGTAAACAAGACATATCAAAATGCAATTCATAAACTAAAAATTCATTAATTAAACAAAATAACCAAATCCAAAATAAAATCTAAAAAATCGAAAATACTATAGATACTAAATAGCAAAAGGAAAGTTTAAACATTTAGATGTTAATACGTAAATGAACTCTGCTGCTATCAAAAGCATTATATATATATATACAGGGTGTCCCATAAAAGTGGAACAATCATTTATTTCCTTAAACATTGCACTTGGACATATACTTCCAATTACCACGTTTCATCACATAAGGTAGAAATTTGTGTGAAAACACATTTTCTTCTGTGGAGGTTGAAAATAAAAAGTTAAGAAAATTAAATTTTTATACGTGCCCCACAGAGAGAAATGTCAATGAGTGAAATATTCCTCTTACACTCATCTATGCATAAACTAAGTTTGACGATTCTGTCTACAAAACTTACAGAAATGTGTTAATTTTTAAATTTCAAGGGGCTGCTCACAAATTTATATGGAGATGTTTATTGCAAAAAATGCAAACTTATTCAACATAGAAAAACAGAGAAATACAAATATTTGTCAAGCAGTACATCAGTCAACCATCATGGATTGAAAAAAATTGCCAACTACACATACTGTTACTCAGTTTCATTGGCAGATAGTTGCAACTATCGACTAGATAAAGAATGGAAGAACAACTTGAGAAAATGAAAATTTAAGGTATAGCAGGAAAATAGCCTAATATTGAACCAGGAATTGTATGATCCTAAATTACCTCTTCATGTGTTCTGTGATGCTTCTCAAGTGGCAATTGGGGCAATTTTGAAACAGCCTGATAGTTCAGGTAATCTTCACCCGGTGTCATATCATTCAAGAACTTTACGTAGTTATGAAAAGAATTATTGCATCACGGAATTGGAATGTTTGGCTATATTAGATGTTCTTGAAAAATTTTATTATTATTTACATGGTAAAAAGTTCATAATCCATACTGATCATGCTACCCTTGTTTGGCTTAAAAATGTAAAAAGAATTAAGGGGAAGATTGTTTCGCTGGTCTTTAAAATTAATCATGTTCGATTATGAAGTTAAATATTTAAAGGGAACAGCAAATGTTGAAGCTGATATGTTATCAAGGCATCCTACTGCCCAATATATCCAACATTCTGTACATTTACTTGAATTATATGAGATAAAGACACATCAAAATTTAGGCAATTTGGATAATTCTAAATATAAGAAAATTAATGATGTCCACGTCCTTAAAAAGAAAAATTTATTTAAAATAGTTGTACCTTTCTCGCTAAGGCGAAAAGTTTTGCAAAATGCTCGTGAACAATTTGGGCATCCGGGTATTCAAAAGATGATAAATCTAATTATTCCTCAATGCTATTGGCCTCACATTAACCAAGATATTTCAGTATTTGTCAAATACTGTTATGTTTGTCAATTAAATAAAAAGAAAAGGCAAAAAAGATTTGGTCTTTTACAGACTGTGCCACCCACAGATCGACCTTCTGAATATCTTTCGATCGATACTGTTGGAGGATTTAACTACTATAATTCGACTAAAAAAATACCTGCTCTTAGTAATTGATCATGCAACTCGTTCTGTTTGGGCTTTCCCTTCCAAAAGTGAAACAACAGAAACTTATGCTAATTGTCTAAAACAAGTTTTTCAAATTCAAGTACCAGCTAAATTGTTAAGTGATAGAAATGGTGCTTTTACGTCATCTAAATTCAAACGCTTCCTTAGAAATTACAATGTCAAGCACTTATTAACATTTTCCCATCAACCACAAACGAATGGGAAATGCGAACGAGTGAATCAGTCCATTGTAACCAAATTAAAATGTAAAGTGAATTCTTCTCCTACCGAAACTCCTTGGAATAAACTTCTGGAACAAGTTATTAATGAGAATAATTTAACCCCTCACTCTGTCGCAAAATTTCATCCTGCATATTTGTTATTTGGCACTTTACCATACTCCCCTCCATTAACTCAAAATCAATTCTATCCTTCAGTTGAAGAAGCCAGGAAATTGGCAAAACAGAATACAATAAAGTATCATGATAAAAACAAAATTAAATATGATGCTGGTTTCATTGACTCTCCTTTTAAGGCTGGTGACATTGTAATGTATGAGGAATTTAATTATCCGAATCTCAGAAAATCATCTCCAGTTTTTTCAGGTCCTTATGAAATAGTAAAAAAACTTTCTGATGTAAACTACGAAATAACCAAACCAAATTCTTTAACTAAAAAACCTACTGAAATTGTTCACGCTTCAAAATTAAGAACTTATTATCCCCCTGAAGAATTAAAAGTGAGTCACGAATAAAAAGTATCTCTACACATACAACAAAAAAAACCCTTTTTTTTCTTCCCTTTGTCAGGTTGACCCGCTGTTTCCAGTCTAAATGTTTTTGTTTTTCCTCGATGTTGTTGTGAAATATTTTCACAATAAGAAATTGAACAAGTAGTTTTATGATTTGCGAGACAGGGTCAACCTCCCAACTCAGTCCACTTTTCTTCCTGGTTTCATCCTGAACACTCTGTTTTCACATTTGAAGAAGCGAGTGCTCCTGGATGGAAGTAGGGAGAGAATTGGATTATTACCTCTGTCCTTGGTGGCTGAATGGGACTCTATAAACCCAAAGTCACTAAGTTTCAAGTACTGAAAGACAATGCAATACAAAAATTTTTTATACACAAATATTCAAACAAACACACTTGTATATAATTTGTTTTTTGGCGGCGGGATAGAAACGGGGACCTTTCGGTTCCGAGCCGAAGATCCTAACCACTAGACAAAAGGAATTCCCAATGTCCGGAGGCGGATATTGGCTAATATACATCAGAGTAAGATGGCGTAGCACGGTGCGCCACAGTTTCATTGTTCATGTTTTATAATATAACAATATTTTGAATCTTATTTGTTGATATTTCTATTTTAATGTTCAGCTTTACTATATTGATATTTTTAAAAGTTGTGAATTTTTGATAGAGAGTATATTCAACATTCCTATTTACTGTAGTCTAGATCTTCACAACTGTGCCATCAATACTAAAGAACTGTGCCATCTGAAGATCTATTTTACAAGAATTTTGTATTTAAAGTATTTTTGTTGTCTTCATATTTTACATAAATGATTTCATACACATAATTATTGTTTTATATATCTATCCTTACACATTTATTGTCTCCTTATTGGAGATTATTTTCATGTTTATGATAATGTGAAGGGAAAATTTTATAAGAATTCTATTTTAAATTTTAATTTCCTACTTGGGCATCCCTGTAACATACGGGTGTGTGTCAAGGGCCCTGGCGCACACGCGCGTCTTGCGGAGGGGGGGAAATTGTAATAATCTCACCTAATTTTATTTCAAATTCTAATATTATATATTTTAAAGTCTTAATGTATTCCAAAATCACTTTTCTTAAACTCCAGTTTCGTTTTATTTCCCGCTCTGGAGGTATATTAAATCTCTCGTTTTGACATATTTATTACTAGAAATATATTTTAATCGCTTTCACGTGCCCACAGAAAATCATGACGGCATCTCCTTGGCTCCAGACCTTCCCTAAAACGCTTGCGTAATTTATTAAAAATAGCCAATATTCCCCTTACTTTGATCACGTGTCTATATGTTAAATCCCTACCTGAGAAAATGCAGGGATTTTCTGTTCTCTTTTGGTATAAAAACTTGAACCAAGATGTACGTACATTCCGTCACTCTCCCATAATAAAGGAAAATTAGTTAATAATTCGGCCTGCTTTGTTATTTAGCGACTACGACGAATACATTTCATATATATATATAAGGCAATGTTTGTGTGTGTGCAATGTTTAGACATAAAATATTACCCTTACAGCCCTGAAATTTTTGACACAGGTATGTAGCACTGATGGTGACTCAGTGCACCTCGAAGCCCGATTTTTAAAATTCAATCTAGAATTTCTTTTTAAATATTTTGTGGTATTTTGAGTGATTTTTTATACTCATTTCTCCATTGCATTTTTTTTTAATAATCGTATCAAGAGAATAGATACACCATAAGAAAGAACAAACAATTTCCGTTCCAATGAAGTTTATTTTAAACGTCTAAAAGTTTGATTTAAACGAAAAAAATGGCATACAATATTTTCTATAATTTTAATAAATTTTAAAAAATATTTTTTGGTATAATTTACAACCAGGGACGTAGAAAGGTGGGGGTGAAGAAGTGGGACACCCCTCAGATTTTTCCGAAGTCGGCATTTTGGCCAGACCTGTCGGCAAATTTCGAGAAAACAATGGAACATCATTTTTTATTTCTAGTAATTTGAAGATATATTATTTCAACGGTGTAAAAACAATGTGAAATTACATTTCCCAAGACTGTAATTTTGGAAAATAGTTTATTAATATTTAGTCGAAACATTTTATTTATCGAAGCAAAAAACTTCTGCTTGCGAAATCGGCAAAACTAAATTTGCGACTCGCAAAACATGTCGATTCTACTTTATATGAAAGCGTCGTCAAAATCGAGTTATTGCCACAGATGCAAAAATGGTTTTTTCTTATATCGATGAGCAATCAACATTTTTTGAATATCTGTCGATGTTTTAGAGTCGGCATGATATACATGAGATTATATAACCAATGCGATTAATCGGCAAACGATCATATTTTAAAAGGAAGCAATTTTGTAAAAATCAGTTGCATGAAAAATCGTGATTTTAAGTGGAAGCATATGCCGATTTAAAAAATAAGTCGAACATTTTTTCGTTATTTCAATAAACAAAACCCGTTTTTGTTGTTTGCAGATTGTAAAAATTTTTCAAAAAATTTCGGTTACTAAAATTGGAGCTCTTTTGTAACAAAACTAACCAGATATCGCAAATTCGATGCAAAATATGAATGCAATGAAAACTTTTTTCCTGGAATTAACAGAGGAAAGTTTCACAGCGAGTATGTCTCAACTAATGGTGTAGTGAGGGGTGTACTGATGTCCGGTGACGGTGCCGAGACGGAAAATATTTAATGTTTAGAAATTCAGAAAGTAAAAAAGTCTATGTTACTTTCTTTTTTCGAATTCTAAAAATGATCATGGCTTTTTGTAATTCTTGCTGATATTCTTTCTTGTATTCAATCAAGAATTAAAAAGACGAAGCTTTGAATAATCTAGTCTTTTATATTCCTACCGGGAACCTGTTCAAGCAAATTTTCTGATGCTTTTCTGGATAAATAAATAAAAATGAAAAGGATCCTCACGTCTTTCCTTATATTTATGAATTTTGGGGCATTTGATAATGGTTACATCATTGTAGGAAGAACAAAGCAGTGGCTTGGCTCAACTGTACTATGTTTTTGAGGATATTGTGACGTACTGAAGTTGAGTTTGAATCATATAAGTACGCAAACCAAATATTAACAAAATTAATGCTCAGTTTTGGTCGTTACTAGTGTAGGGTAGTGCGATGAAAGCTCCTATTTGCTGAGATCATCCCGAGTTGCAGATGTTATCTGTCTGGGAGAGGACAACAAATCGCTGAGTCACGGAGACCATACCAGGTGCAGGTGGTACCAGAGAACGAGCGTTGATGGACAGGCTAGCCAACATGTCTGGGAGAGGACAATGCCGTATTCTTAGGAGAATACAGAAGGTGATATTTTTCAGACCCGGGTTGACAAACCGGCCTTTGTGAAGGTTGCAATAGACTGGAGTGATTGATGGTCGGGCAACCTTTTGAAGCTTTGAGAAAGAAATACCACCTGGCTGAAGACCAGACCTCGAGCGATTGATAAAAAGGTGGTCTTTGGTTTTTAGAGGAGATCGGTTATTGTTGCTTTGGGGACAGGACGACCAGAGTGGTCTCGTGAGGATTCTTTTTGGATCCCAACTTGCATTTCTTCCGAGTGGGATTGAGTATTTTTTTGCGGACAGACCCGGACCTCGGGCCTGATCTTGCGGAAGTTCACCTAACTTCGGGAACGTACTGGATTTTTTTCAGCGGACTGCAGTTTTAGATGCTCTCAAGTACATTTGAGGAGATACTTCAAGCAATAAGTTCATTCTGAACTTTATCAAACTTAGTCCTGTTACGGACGAACATCCAACGTTATTTTCTCGACAAGAGTTCATTAACTCCCCTCGAGTGTTCTTCAGATGTGCACTTTGTGCATAACTATAATAGTCAAGGTTAAGGAATATTGTAATTTTGCATATGATAATTGTGATTAAGTTGTAAAATTTCTGAAAGACAACAATTTGTCTGCGTTGTCCTTCAGCTTGCTCAGCCTAAAACCGCGGCCTTCGGTCATGACGCTACAGTAGGCAGTACAAGTTCCCAGGGTGCGATTACCAGAGGGTGCAAAATTGAGTTGATTTAAGACAGCTCCTTTTTTCACTTTCTCGTATACGAAATATACAAAGAGAAAGTATTGTAATCGTCAAAAAAATTCGGTCACGATATTTTGGTGGATTTTCTCTTGTCAGACCTCTCTGAGTCCGGAAAAAAAGACTTTTTGAATTATGTCTATCTGTCTGTAAAAGAAATAACTCAAAAGTGCAACGAGCTAGATGGTTGAAAATTGGTACGTAGTCATAACACCCAAATTGTAGATTTCAATCAAATTTTGAGCGATATCTGTCTACGTTACATCTGTCTGTCCGTCCGTCCGTTCGTGTGCATATGGAAACACGATCAACAACGCAACGAGTTAGATAGATGAAATTTAGCATTAGAATCGTAGAACAATTTTGGCAAATTTTGGAGCAAATCCATCAAGGGATTGGCAGTCTGTCTGTTTGTCGTGGATAAGTGAAAACTGTAACACTAAACTTCAAAAAGCTGGATAAATGAAATTTGGTATGTGGTATTGAAAACAAAACTGTAGATCTTCATTAAATTTTGGTACCAATCGGAGGAAGCGAAGGTGTGCAAAATGCATTATCGATTCTCGTTACGAAACACAAAACGGGCCATATTGAGTAAGAATATGAGAAAGTCAAAAAGAGAACACTCCGGCTGGATTGTTTGTTAACACAATTATTTCCAATTGGGCTCTACGCCCTCTTCATTACAAAGTTTTCTCAAGACTTTTCAAGCTTTATCTGCTATCTAATTACTTTCTAAGCTTTCTGATTGTATATAGTGGAGCAATACACTATAGCAACTCTGCGTCTATTCCTGTTGCTCCCTAGGGCCATACGCTGGGATCTCTATCATCCATTTTGTTGAAATACTTTAGGGTTATTTTTTAAAGAATTCCTGAATGGTTGTGGATTACAAATGCTTGAGAATATTTTGGTTTCTTACGAAAGAGGGCATTTCAGATATCTGTCTTGCATTGCCTCTAGATTTTTATGTGTGTTTGGGCTGCACCCATACAAAAATAGCCACATAGTGAGAAAACACAGCTAATAAGTGGTCGAGTTTATTTTCCATCGAGAGTTAGGACTTCCTGTCGAGGAAGGGATGCAATCCTGCCTTTCCGAGCTAAATTTTTTCTTTATATTTTCAATGTAATTTTTGAAGATAAGTTTTGTCTGCGGTGACCCCACATCATCATCGAAAATATTATTCATCAAATTTCGAACATGTATGCATATTAGACAATATAAAAATAATTGTTTTTTAAGTCGGCAAAGTTCATCATTAAAGTCGGCATTTTTTGCATCTTATCCCCCCCCCCCGGGGGTAAGACACTCGCCACGTCCCTGTTTACAACAATACTTTACATTGTTGCAACGCAATTTAAACTGTTTTCATTGTTTAAATAAATATTTAATTCCATGTTTCTCTTTCATTGTTGAAAGCTGAGTTAATATCCTAATACATTTTGCTTTCATATTTTGTTTCGCCAAAACTTCGTGGAATCTATAAACTAAGTTCTCTGAGATATTACGTATATTAATCTATACTTATAAAGGGCAGTGTGTGTGTGTGTCTGTGATGTTTAAAAATATTGCACTTACAGCCTTGAGATTTGTCACACAGGTAGTTGTAATGGTGACTCAATGCACCTTAAGGCCCAAATTTTAAAATTTAATCTAGAAATTTTTTTTATTTAATGTTTTGTGTAGTTTTGGGTGATTTTTCGCACGTTTCTGGCCGATCCATAAGAAATAATGATCATAGAAAATCAATCAATGCACCATTAGATAGAGCAAACAATTATAGTTCTAATGACTTCCCGATTCACGAACATCACCCTACTGTGATTCATCTAAGCGTCAACCTTGAAAATGGTCAGAGAGTCTACTTCATGACAGAAAATGCTGCTTAACATGCCCAAGCACCTAAGGAAGCAGCACTCACATCTTTCTTCAAACTTTGCACCGAAGATGAGTTTGTACGCACCCTACTGCACAATGAAGTACCCAAGTACTACACTTTGAACATTGGAAACAAGACATGACAACGTCGAAAATAAGGACAGGTTGCAATGGAAGAAGCAGAAATAAGAACCAGCGATGCTCTTGGGCGAGTGTACACTGTCCACCAAATCCATTGACGAATATCAAAGAAATTATGTTTGTCTTTATCTTTTCAGGTGTATTGGTCCATTTGAAATCATTCAAAATTTCATTCTTTAACATTTTGCGTGGTTTATAGGAATCATTCTTATAAATCCTAAAGTTATTTTTTTTTCAAAAATAATGGTTTAATTGGTAATGCAACTTCAATTTTAAATAATTTCCTTGGATGGCTTTAATTCAAAATATCTAATGTCGCCTATTAAGTATTTGAAACAGGGTCCGAAGTTTTCTTTGTGTCAGCCTAACTGAATCATTACTCCATTTTAGTGGGCAAACCAACTGGTTGTACCGAGAATCTAGAATTCTTTTTTTTTTACTCAGTTTAAATTATAATTTCATTGTTGCTTTTTTTAAAACTTATCCTCATTTAATGTCTTTGCTGCGAAGAAAAATAAGCGGGTGAAATCAATAATTATATCAAAACAAATATAATCTATATATATGTTTTGATTTCGTTTTTTATATCGTTCTGGGCATTTATTTTGTTGAAGTCATTATGCCACGGGCAACGCCATGCGCTTACTGCTAGTATATATATATATAAGGCGAAAATAATAATAAAAAAATAACACATCAGTATTTATCTACAGTAAAAGCTTAACTAACCGGCATTCTCGGGAAACGCCGATTTCCGGATACCTGAAAATTCCGGATAGTTGAGTGTGACGGGAAAAATGGGCGGGGGGTAGATTGTGGCCTTTCTTTTTTTCTCTTCCAAATTATTTGTTTTTGTCATTTTGAAATGCGCATTAAATATAATTTTTATGAATACTTCTGTATCTTCCATTACATTATATTGTGAAGATTTCAATTTAACACTGATGAGAAAAAAAGTATGATCTGTAGCCAAATTTTTACTGTAAATATATAGATTATAAAAATATACAAATAGCTGACGAAACTGAAAAATATTCTACTCAGCAAGCATAATAAAACTCTTTTAAGTGATCATAAACAAATGCCAGATTGAATATTAATTATCTAACTAATTATCTTTTAAAAAATCGCAAAAGTTATTGCGCAATACGCGCGCCTCTAATTCCCCCGCACGTGATATTACGTAATCGGAATCAGCATCTGCCGGTATTCGGAGAATAAATGAATAAAGGGGAAAAAAAGACTTACCAATCTGGAGTAACATCCCATGTGAATTTTTTTTTTTTTTTACCGATTCTGTCGATTTCGTTTTTCGGTTAAAGGTGAGGACCTTTTAATTTTTAGGGGGAGACTCTTACTTTTGCTTTTTACCCTCCATAAAACAAGTCTGTGTACGTCACAGTACTGTATATTGCTTTTGACCCCCTTCCGTGCGGAGCGGACGTTGCATTCCAGAAATAAATTATCCCCGTGAATGGAACGACGCGCGGATGTAAAATTTTTAGAAAAACTCCTTTTCTAATTTTTCCGGTTAGCTGAGATTTCCGGATACTTGAATGCCGGATAATCGAGAATTTACTGTATATAGTATAGACTGATATGTTAATTTCTCAAAATTTTATGGGAAAAAATAACGAAATTAAAACCGCCGAGATAAAAATTGTCACTACGATGATGTTCACACATTTGTAAAAGCGAAAATATGAGCTAATTTTTTTTTAAACAAAATCCGTACCCAGAATAACCAGCAGAAGTGTTCTCCTTTCCATCATTTTTATTCACTAGATTTATCAATCACATATCTGTATCGTATCTCATTTAAAATGTGTTGGGTTTTCATTACTCTTTTGCACATTGTATTCTGCTGCAAATAGGTTCTTTCAAGATCGTTCCTGTCAAGGATATCGACCACTATGTTTCTATTAGTGTATGTTTCAATGACTTCTATATTCTGATTTTTTTTTTAATAGCAATAATCACTTACAACAAATTTAAGTTATGTTTGACACCGACTAACTGCGTCCATCCTAAACAAACATCCATTGTTACGTAGGCTGTTCAATAAAGAATGATTATAAATTAATAAAAAATAATTACCGGTACTAATCCTCCAAATTTTGATCGTATTTCTAAAAATACACCCCATTACATATAATGCACTTATCTCTCACTTTTGGCGTAGACGAAAATGAAATATCAAGCACTTGGCCGGCTGCCAAGACCACAGCAGTGACGTCATAACTGTGGAACTTAAGCCATTTATTCTTCACATATCCCACTATATTAATGTGTTATACAACACTGTTAAATGATCTTACAGTAATAACATAGAAGAAATGTAGTATGCAATTATAACAAAAATTAAATCTCATGATTAGTAGATACACAAAACAAATACAAGTATCCACTAATGTCATCTCATCTCCCTGTTAACTTTTGAATATCAATAGCTAGTCTTAAAAGTGGTTACATACTTTTCAATGAACCCGCTTAAAGTGCCTCCTAGCCGCAAGGTCAAGCGTTAGTGTGCCGATCTTAAAAAACTGTACGAGATCCTGGAAAATAGCCAATTTCAAAATTATAAACTAGCATCGATTTATTACAAAAAGACACTTTGTGCACATGAATGTTAAGATTATAATGTCTAGATGGCTCGTTTGTTTGTCCCCGATTTTAAACAGTTATCTCACGGAATGCATCTGAAATTGGCTTATCCGATATTTTGGACAACATGCCTGTGCTTCAATTGCAGAATATTTGGTCCCAAAATGACTGTATCTCTCCACACCATCTAGTAAACGTAAATTTGGCCTCTGTCGAGAAACTCAAACAATAAATCACTTGCTACTGGGATAACAGAGTGGACTTCATGCTCACCGGACCTTATACCATTGGGCTTCTGTCTGTTGGGCTACCTCAGAGTAGTTGCACGAGATCCCTCTGACAACATTGTAAGACGTTCGAGGCCGCGTGAATGAGATGCTTATATGAACATGTCACTGGAAATCTAAAAAGTCCGCAGCTTGCAATTTAATCTAGAGTCAAGATGGGCATTGTAGCTGAAGGAGTGCATAATAAGCATCGACAACTAGCATCTCATTTCCGGTGTTTTGTGGCTTAGCAGGGTTGAAAATCGCGAACGAAGAAATGAGCATTTTATGCTTTCTAATCTTAGCATTCATGTGCGCAAGGTGTCTTTCCGTACTAAATTGATGCTGCTCTACAATTTTGTAACCGACTATTTTCCAGTAAATCGCATAACTTTCAACATAGGCATAACTCTTGAATTTGCCACTATAAAGCATTGTGATCAGTCACATCAAACAGCACATAGACACTCTACAATACTTAGGCCCAACTTTTATGACTATAGCTGTGTTCAAAGTTGAGGGGGTAATAAAGTATTTTATTGGACACCCTCTACAACTTGTTCTTACAACGTTATACATTTTATTGATATTGTATTGATCAAACAGTAACTCTTTCATAATAACTTAGAAATCTGCAAAATATACGAAATATTTTTATCGGAAATAAGAACAATTTGTAACACTTCCCTTAAAAATATTTGCTTTTATCTTAACTCATTCTTTACCATTGTCCCTTTTTTGGGGATGCTTGTTTTCTTTAAGATATTACTCTTCCAAAGAATTGAGCAGTTTGTCTAGTCTAATTTAGCTAAGCAAACTATGACAGTGCTATTATGAAAAGAAAGTGTTAAATGCCTTAAAAATGAAATGAGTAGTTTAAGAACTGTAAATTTACCTTTAACAGATAAAGATGACACAAAACATAAAAAAATCAACAAACCAAATGTATTTGTTCAACAAATTTATTTTTACAACTTTCAAATAAAGTATACAATGTTATAACTTTTTAAAGTTATTAAATATATGTCAGTCTATACATGAACTAGGATCCACCTGCAAAATTTAGCAGAGATTAAGCATTCTTCTTTTTGCTACTTTCAACGTCAGAGTCCACAGGGTTTAAAACAGCTCTAATTTGATAAACATAATCGTCTCCTGTTGTCGCAATTTTTCCTGTAAAATAGCAACAGGCATTTAAGTATATAAATGACTGAAAAGAAAAGAACGTGTCTTCAAAATGACAAAATTTTAATTATATACATAAATTTTAATAAAGTGTCATCGTTTGTTGGAAATCAATATTTTAAAATAAGCATAAAATGAATTATTTTAAAACTTTGGTAAAACATAGAAAAAAAATTGAAAGTATGAAAAATTTCAACTAAAGGGATGGGAAGGGAATAGAGATTTTAGAATTCTATCAAATATAGAACCAAAACATAGATCATTTACAGTATGTCTAAAATGAAACCTTTTAAATAGAGAAATGAATGAGAAATTCAAGTATATTTAATTCTAACTAAGTACATTGAGTTGTATTAAACTGAAAATATGCTTTCCATCTATCATTGCTTCTATATTTTTACTTGCAGCAAAGATGAAATAAGATTACTTACATTCCATTATACATGGTTATGTGACATTCGAATATATTCAAAAAGATTGCTAAATGGCATTGTACCACAGGATGAAAAGTCCAAGCACATACACTTTTATGTTATAGCTGCACCTTTCACAGAACATTAATTAAATTTCATTATCAAAATAAATGAATTTTAAAAAAAATCATCTACCTTCATTTGTCAACACAACACCTTCAACAGTGCCAGGAGTGTCTGTCTCTAGTTCTGCAAATGCTGTGATGAGAGCTTTTTGTTTCTGAGACAATTTTCTGCAACAAAAATTAAATTACAAAATTTCAATCATCTGAACTATTACCATACAAATTTTGGAACACTGCAAATAAATTGCACTTATTGCTAGAAAATTGCATTAATTTTATAACACTATATGAAGATGTCAATATTACTTTAATGACTAAATTATACAGTAGTTGTTAAACTTT
Source organism: Araneus ventricosus (assembly GCA_013235015.1). Taxonomy (NCBI): domain Eukaryota; kingdom Metazoa; phylum Arthropoda; class Arachnida; order Araneae; family Araneidae; genus Araneus; species Araneus ventricosus. Next base: position 20,197 of record BGPR01014097.1, on the reverse strand, counting down.
ATAAAATACACTGTGTGAATTTTTTCAGTACACATGCATATAAATCTCAAATTTTATATTTTCAAAAGTGAAGGACAGATTTAAATTTGCAACAGTATCAACCATTAGTAAAGTTGGTAGATAACAAAGAAATAGCTCAGCTATTCTCTATCAGGACTCTATAGCCTCTTTGTACTGTCACTAAAAAGGCAATAATTGTTTCATAAGTAAACAAAAGGATAGATTTCACTGAGCTGCTAAATTGTATACACTATTCATTGCCTTTCAAAGAATCCAATTGATGACAAATGCGCAGAATCCCTTAGAATTCAGAATTAATGGATGGTTTAAAAATGACATTACAATTTTAATGAATGCCTGAGTAAACTAATACAAACAAAGCATTTTCAAAAATCTAAAAATTATAAAAGACTGTATATGATCTTAAATTATAAGGTTCAAGGGAAGCTCTTTAAAAATTTAAATCAACACCTACTGAGGAATTTTAATTTTTATAGTTATGAGATGATCTCCATAGCCATAACTTGAAACTCTTTTAATGCCTTTCCCCTCCAATCGAATTTTAGCATGAGACGAAGTTCCTGGTGCTATCTAAAAAATCAAAATAATTTGTTAATACTATAATTAATGAAAACACAGTTCTAAATACTCAAAGCTATATGAAGAAAATGTTTATTTAAAAATATATTTATTCACCTTCACAACAAGATCTTCATACAAGCCTTTCACTTTAATAGTACCACCTAATAATGCCTGAGACAAGCTAATGGCTACATCAGTATGAATATCGGCTCCATCTCTTCTAAAATAATTGCTCCTTGCCACCTAATAATAAGGAAAATGAATAATTAATGATTTAACGAGCAGTGTTGTATCAACATTAATTTAATTTTCATTGGTAATGTATGTACTGATAGTAGGAATTTTTAACTTTAATAACTAAGAGTGAGGTTAGATTTTCTTTAGCCTTTTGCCCCTCCTTTTTGCAACCAAAATTCAGGGAATTGTTACCCCGGCCAAGCGCACACCTGTTAAGGGGTTGTCTGTTGTCAGTAAGGTTAGCAGGGTCAAAAACTAATGAGCTGGTGTTTGTGCATTTCAAAAACTTGGCCCAATGAGAGGGCAAGAGTGTGATGCAATCACAAGTGTATAAATACGGGAATGTGAGCGCTCTCAAGCAAATTTGGATATTTCTTGAAAAAACGGTTTCAGACACGGTAGTAACAGCTCGAGATTAAAAAAATGAGAGAATTGACCGAATATGAACTCTGACTGTGGTTACAGTCTTTAATTCCTCTCACAGTAAAATGATTAGCTGCATGGCTGATTCTGACCCCTGTTGTGGGTAGAAAAAACATCCCTTTTTAACGGTTGATATGGACAAGAACGAGCAAAAGGCGAGGTTAGAGAAAAGTATGAATGAATGGCCCCCTGTGTGTCTTGAGTGACCATCATAATCATTTCCTCGGGCAGTAAAGAGGTTGTTTTAAATATAAACCGTAAGCTTAATGAAGAGGATTCTATGATCTCTGTCCTCGAGTGACTCTGCAAATTTACAGTAAATATTTCATGTGAAGTCTGGAAGAAGCAGCAAACTGAGCAATATAGCTGGCAGACTTATGAGAAAGCAGGAGATAAATCTTGTGATAAGGTGGCATACGTCACTTCTTAAATTATCGATCTTAAAAACTGGACTGTTATCTTTGTAGTCCTGACATGCAGACACATACATATTGTCATATGGTGGATGTGCCTTTCAAAACAATTATTGTCTTCTTCAACTCTGAGAATTTGACGATCAACAAAAATGCAAAGTAATAAAAATTAGAAAAGAATACAAAAAAAAAACCAAGAAGTAAGGCAGACAAAGGATCAGGCTGCACAGCAAATAATTTTGAAAAGCTATCCTTTCTGTCATTGAACTTAGCTAGAACTGAATTTTCAGATGCTCCTGTTTTCCGCTTGGCCAACTAATGCTCTTTTTTGTTTCTCCCTCAATTCCCTTCCAAGGTTGTTTTCCCCTCAATTCCGCCAAGGTTTACCTTCACACTCTTGATTTGTTTTTCTTAAATTTCTCTTTCATTTTATATTTTTAGGTTTTGGATTCACTTTCATATTGCCTCAATGGGAACTTGGATGGCTACTACATATTTGTTTTCTTTTGTTAGAAGTCAATCACTGAGAAAAGATACTTTGGTAATTCTTGAAAAAACAATTCAGATAATTACAATCACAAATTTGGACAACTTAAATGTAAAAGTATTTTTTTTTAATTGCATATCAATAGAATTCTATTAATATTTTTGTAACACTGCTCATTTCTGAGCACATGAGCCACCACCACCTTGGATAGTAATGGAAGATTCACAATTTGAACTATTTTTGCATATACTTCAATTACTGTATTATTGGACCATTTTTTAATTTAATAAGAATTAATGCATTTTTTCCTGATTCTGCCCTTTTAATAACTTATTTAAATATGTGCATTATCCCTAGCAGTCTGAGGTATGAAAAAGGGGTCTAAGTCAATAAAATTGCCTTCTAATACCTCTATAAGTTTTGCAGATAGAAATATGCAACTTTATGTGCTCACAGATGAATGGAAGTGGAACATTTTACTAATTGGCCCTTTTAGAAGGGGCTGTAAAAAAAAAAATAAAAAAAACCTCTATATTATCAATCCCTACAGAAGCCAAAGTTTTTATATAAATTTCCAGCTTATTTGATGAAACTTTGTAATTGGAAGTATATGTCTAGGTTAGTGATGGCGAACCTTTTTCATAAGTGGGTCAAATTTTGATCATTATTTTTTTTTAATACTAGCCTGTGGGTGACTAAGTCAGTGACATCACTTGAAAAGGGAGGGGGGAAGGTGTGGTAAAAAGGGTACTATTAATTTTGGAAACCCTGAATATTTGTTAACAGAAAAAATTGACAGTTGACCCTTTTTTTTAATTCTCACTTTTAAAATTCTCAAAATGCCATTAAATTCAACACCGTGAGCTGGTACAGTCCGTCAAAGAAGTATCCGAACACTTCTTATTTCTCGTAATCTATAAAAAGATAATTTCAACTGTTAATAGAGTAATGTTCTTTAAGAATATTTAATGTTTTTCGAAGTTTACCGTTTGGGGCAATGAAATATTACTAAATAAGAATTCGAGTTGCACGATTTTAAATTAAAACACAATAATAAAAATTACATAATATTTTTATACATTATAATCTATATAATATAACAGGTAAACAATGCAAACCTTTATTTGCATACATATATTAATCATTAAATATTTTAAATTTAATACAAAGTATAGCTATCATATCTATCAATGACCTGCTACATATGACATGGTATGAACTCTACGACACTGCTAATGACATCTCAATCTTTTATTTACTTCTTATCCATAACGAAATCATGAATATATTGATTTCATTGTTATATTGTCTACTTCTTGTTGCATATTAGTAAAATAATCAAAAATTCTGAATGATTTCAATGATTAATATTTAAAAAGGCAATCTTGGACATAAAAACGTTTTGGGCAGCTGAGAAATGAAAGACAGATGCTTATTTTCCGAAATGTTCTTTTATAAACTAAACAAAAAATGCGTAATGTTGCTAAACGATACCAAACGATCTTCTACCCCACCCCACCCCAAAAAAAAAATAGTTTCCACCAAACGATATTTAAAATCATTTCAAAGAATTTTTTACTTTTAATTTGTTATAATTAATCGCTCTCTACAAATAATAGTCTTAAATTAAAACTATTAATTTATCGAAACATTTCAAGCTTTTGTTTCATTTTTTAAAAAAGGCATTTTGTCCATGTCTCATAACACTATTATCCACACACAAGGAGTTACTATATTATTTCATTGAATAATGTTTTATTTATTCATACATTTAAATAATATATAAATTCATACTTTATGCAGAATTTTGCTTTTTTATCAATTTAAGATCTTGCAAAATATTTCTACAACCATAAACAGTGGCGGATTTTGTCAATATGAGGCCACAGGCATAAAACTGCTTTGAAGCCCCCTCTGCCTGCGCAATCCCAGAAATAAGCCTAACGACATTAGTCAAATAGGTTTTGAGGCCCCTTAGATTCTCGAAGCATGAGGCAAGTGCCTCAAGACGCCTGTGCGAAAAACCGCAACTAAACATAAAAGGCTTTCATTTTTTATTTTAGTGGCTTTAACAATGTTTCTTGAAATTGAAGAGGAGTAGAATCTGTAACACGATCGAATTTTCTTTTCGTTTCTTATTCAACTTTACGCTTATTTAAAAAAGAAAAAAATTTTTCTTAATCTAAAGTAACATCGGAAGACCTTCTTTGTTTTCCCGTTTGATTTCAGAGATTTTTTCCTGTCAGCAAATCCTTCTGTAAAGGCCCCCTTAAGAATGCGAAAATCAGGCTGTTCTGAATGCTTTTGGTTATTGCTGCATATCTTAAAACTACTACATGAAAATGGTTGAAATTTTGAATAGTGTTAGGTCATGCTCCTTTGACTGGCATCAAAACTTTTTTGTGTTTCTATTCAAAAATTTTTAACTTATGAATTTAAAAACTAATAAAAATTAAAAATATACTTTCGATTTTTAAAAAATAAATAAATTGTCTTGTTTATCAAGTATTTTAATATAAAAAAAGAATTATTGTTAAAGATTCATTATATATAGAAATATATTGAAAAAACTGACATGGTTGCTTAACATTAGGAATTCCAAATTTCAATTATTCAAAACTCATCAATCGTTTATTGAAAATTACAAAATGTTATAAGTATTCTAGCCAATTTAATCTGGAGAATCTGAATATGTACTTAAAATTAGGTGTTGCTATTTGAAAAAATTCTGTTTGTGTAAATCTAAATATGAAGACGACTCCTTGCATGAAAAAAATATTATATACACTTATAGAAGGCATATTTCTACAGCAGCAGACATTTACAGTTTTATTGAGCGATAATGAGTGTCAGAATAAAGAGCAGCATTCGGATACTTTTTTGATGGACTGAACGAACATGCATGCCAAGTTCATGACCAACCGACATGAGTCGTACACAGGTGCAGTGATGTGATAGAAAATTAGGTAGACAACTTCCATTTGGAATTTTTTTTTTTAAATTCGACATACTTATTTATACTTAAATTTTTAAAATATTTTCGATTGTCTGTTCTCTCTTTTTTGATATAAAAAATAAGTTTATAAAAATCAACTTGTGGGTCATTTAAAAAGCTTTTGTGGATCAGTGTCTGATCCATGGGTCACAGGTTCGCCAGCACTGGCCTAGGTACAGTGTTTAAGGAAATAAACGTTTGTTTCACCTTTTTGGGACACCCTGATTATGTGTGCAGATGAATATTTAAATCAATTACTGCAATTTTAGTATCTGATTTGACTATCAATTAAAGCACATATATGCATAGATACATTTTTCAGCTAAGTTAGATTTCTTTAAGACTAGAGGAAAGAAAAAGAATTAAATAAGCAAAGAGTATCATCAAGATGTAACAAAATGAGACACTAATGTTATATGCACTTTTAATACAGAAGCATACCTTAAATTTTATGAATAGTTCTTTTTTATTTGGCAATGACATTCGGACAGTTTGTCCATCTTCAACGCCTATAAGAGAAAGTGTATTTTGTAATAAAGAATCAAAAGATACTGATCTACAACAGCTCGGTTTTAACATACATTACAAAAAAATTATTTAAAGATAAAATTATCATAAATCACAACAATAAAACCAATTGGTCACCAAAGTTTTGACTTCATGCATTGACAATAAATCCAATAAAAGTAAGAAATGCATATGACATCATCTATACAACATTATGCTGTAACAATGCTTCATTTTTAAAGAAATCAAATAGTACAACAATTTATACATAGAAGATATATTGAGTACTTGATGCTTAGTATTTAAAAAAATGAAAATTAAACAACTTAAATCATCTGTGGGAGGGAAGGGTGTCAAACAAGTTTCAAGAAAAACATAAGTAATATTATAAACATTTTCATCATCTTATCTGCCAAACAATTTAAGTTGGGAAATCAACTGATTTCGAAAATAATTGTTTATGTTTAAAATTTAGTTTCTTATCAGTTTACTGAAAACATTTTACACTTTATTGAAATAAGAAATAAACAAACTGAATATAAACGTTAAAAAAATGAAAGTTTCATTCCATAATCCATTATAAATGGAGGTACCTAGCACTTAGAAAGGTGTACTTCAGGTAGAAAAAAAATTACAGATATGTTCACAATTAATGATAGGAAAACTTAATTTGAAATATTCACAATGAAGTCATGCCCTGTCTCCAAATCAAATACTAATACTACTATAATGCAGTAGAGCGCAAACTGTGGGTTGCAATCCTCTGGGAGTTATGAAAAAATTTTTGAGGGTTGGTGAATTCAAAGAAATTTATTTGATAATAAAGAAACATTAGGCTTTTCTTCAAAAACTGGGGTCACAACAAAATTTTACACAAAGTGGGGGGGGGGGCGGAAATGAAAATAGTTTGCACACCACTGCTATAATGCATGGAGAGTTCTTGTTATAATAATTGTAACACTTATACATTCCAAACTTACTTTCTCACAGAACTGAGAGGAAAAAATAGAAACTGCTTAACAGAAAAATATTATAAAAGGCGAAATTTTGGTGAAGAGAATAATAACTAACCAATTGCATTATGAAGTATCATTTGACTATACTTTTTATTTAAATAATTTGCCCCCTGTAGTAATACCAATTAATTGACTGACTGAACTAGATATTTACTCATCTAATTTTATACAAATGAAAATTTCAAAAACCAAGCTGAAAACTTGAGCAACTCTCTCTCAAACCTTAAAAACAGTTTTTTATAATGTGTTAGAAAAAGAAATTGAATAATTTAATGTAATCCTATATTTATCTAATAAAGTTCATTAATTTATTTACTCCTTATAGCGAGTATGAAAGAAATTTTCAAACAGAGAATTGAAAAAATGTTAGATTCACACATTTAAATGCCTGACAAATAAAAAAGGTGGAATCTTATGGAACTATTTACTTCCCCACTTGCATTGTTCTTTTGAAGAATCCATAGCCATTTGCTAATCCAATACTTTTAAAAAAATATATGTTGCCCAAATTAATATCATAATCTTAGTATCTAATATGTACTTTGCATAAAGTGACCAAACATCCCAGATTAGCCGTGACAGTACAAAATTTGGTCTGTGTGACCCAGATTTGTCACAATTTTGAATTAATGTCGCAGATTTTCTCAAATTTTGCTTACAAATAAATTGTTCATATTAAAAAAGATTACTTTTTTAAAAAAATTATATCTAAACTGAAGTAAAAGTGAATACTCCTTCACACTTTTTATTGTACGTAGAATATGGTCAACCTTATTAGATAGGAGAAAGAAAGTGAAGTTAATCCTTCTGCTGATAATATTTATTTTTCTGATTTGGAAGTAAAAATATTCTGATGTGCACATGCACTGATTAGGTATGGAAGGAAGGGGAGAAATAATAAAATGATCACCTCGTGATTTGTGTAGTATCATAAGCTTTCAGAAATGTTTATTTTTCTAAGTTGAATCATGAATTAACAATTGCATTTTGGTATAAATGTAAAGGATAAGACTTTTTTTCAAGACAGAAAGAGGCATGTGTATGGAACAGAAGGGTTTTTTTAGTTTTAGTTAGATTTTGCAGCAACACAAGGGCATTTTGGGACAGACCTCATAATTTTGAACCGTGGTCAGATGATGAGGACAATACCTTAGCTGGCACCCCTCTCCAAACTTCCGCACCACACCAACAGGAGGACATTTGGCCCCAATGGCACCAGACCCGCTTACACAACCAGTTCTTTGGTGGAATAGGGTTTTGAAACTGGAACCCTCTGGTCCCAAGCATGAGACCTTACAACCAAGCCATGGAACAGAGGGAGGACGAGGGGATAGAAAGATAACTTCCTTTCTTTAGCGCAGCACACACACAAGCACAGATAAAGAAATACTTGTGATTTAGGCTAAATTTATTAATAATTCATATTTTTATAATCAAAATGTTTTCAGCAAAAATGCAAAAGTATTTTGCTTAACAAAAAAAGTGACAAAATGAATTCAGAACTCAAGTGCTGTAAGTGTGCCAATATTTTCAGTAAGTGATGAGAAATTAGTGATTCAGTTACTGTGATGGTTCATATCAATTTCAGTAAGCACTATTTCAGCTCCTTCTGTAGCTGCAAAAAACCTGCAGCTTACGATAGTCTTCAGAAACAAACAAATGGGCAGTAAACACAAACAACTAGCTGCTGCTGAAGGCATGCCTGCTTATCAGATTGTTGTTTACAACAATAGCTTTAGATAGATTTTACTTTCAAATTAATTCAAGCTACATTAGAGTATAAATTTACTTGCACCAAAACAAATGTTGAAACTATAATCTTAAATTTGTTTGTTCCTAAAGAATCATTACAGACAGATTTGGAAAAGGTAACATTTATTTCAGTAATGACAGATTTATCAAATCATAAAAGCTACTAAAATTCTACAATATTTTCATTCCAAAGCTGGAGTAAAATGAAAAATACTGGACTTTAATTCTCTACTTGGGGTAACTACACATTATATCTGAATAGAATCATTATCAAAAATGGATTAGCTAAAAATTTACTGATGGGCTGACAATAAGAACACAAATTTCAGTGGTGGGACATATAGAAGAGGGAAAAGCAACTTTTTCAGAAAGCGGTAGATTTAGCTTGGATATACTTTAACAGAATTTGAATTCAGGCTATTTCTTTCATAATGTTGGTTGTGCAGCTACAGAAATTTTATCACTTGATTTGCAAATGATTTTCTCAAAAATATATTTATGTTTTAAATCATATACAGTAAGAGTGGAGAAGCTTAAGGAATTCTATGATATTGAATCAAAAGATTTTGCAGAATTAAAACATTATGGTTAGGGCTTTGCTACCTGCTGTTGAAACAATTATTAAAATATAGCCTCAATTGAAATCATAATTCTTAGTCCAAGAAAAGTGTCTGATGATGTTAAAAATCTTTTTTGAAGACCCACTTACTGAGGTGTGACTAAGCATAACCAAACCTCTATATCTGATGAAACAGAAAAATAGAAGTGAAGCTGTTACTATTTTCAAAATTAAGGGTACCATTAAAAATATAAAGAATATATTAAGATTAAATCACAACACTGGTTGAAAAACTGAAAAATATCAGTAGTCTGTAAACATAATTTGTTTTTCAATTCCGCCCTTTCCTCCCAATTGTTAAGTTATATTTATATTATTAAAAAAACCAGAACTTTTTAAAGACCTTCTAGGTCTTATAAACAGCTTACACACAGATCTACAGCAACACTGATAATACTTAATAGTAGATATACTGAATTGATGCCTTAAAACACACTTAAAAATATTTTACTAAATAAAAATATAAAATTCTACAAAAGACTCGAAATTTCACACCATGACTTACAGCTAAAATATTGAAGGCATACAAAACTTCTAGAAGTGCAGGAATTGTAAATGGTGTGATGAAAGGTATCTTTTGCCCCTTTTTTACCTTTTATAATTCATAAAAAAGTTTAATTTACCTGCTGGCACAGGCACAGTTACTTTTTTCCTTTGAACTGTTGTTCCTCTCCCCTCACAAACATTGCAAGGATCTTTTACAACAGTCTTGGTTCCATGACACTTTCGGCATGTTGATCTCATTAAAAATGGTCCAGTCGATATGGATTCCTTCAAAGAAATGAAAGTATTATTTATGCTAAATAATGCATTACCCCAAGAAGATTACAAAACTAGTTATTGTATGTTCTTGGATTCCAAAACCCTCAGCGCTTTTGCACATGCACCCAGAGGTGATTGTGACTCCATTTAAAAAATCTTGAAAACTATTGTAGTGCAAAAAAACGATATAACTTTGAAAAATTCAGATTGTTATTACGATACACAAATATACACACATTTTGATGAAACAACAAGGATTTTTATTAATTTACTCAGCCAAGATTGACTACTCCACTGAACTTGATATTCTAAATTTTTTTACAATATTTTAATACGTTTGTTCTAAAACAAAATTTGAGATAGATAGTGGATCTGAAAATATCCTGAAATTCCAAATTTGAGAAAATAAAAAATACGGAATTCCAGAAAATTCTGGAACGCAGCTCCCTGGTGGTCTCATATACAGAGTGTTTGAAAAGGTCATTTACAAGCTATAAGGATAGGCCAGGAATACAGACATGTCATTTTTACAATACAAAAATGGGTTCAAATGCAAAGGGCAACCACTACACCAGGCTCTTTGTCAGTGAATTAAGAACAAGAAAAGAATATAACACAGGTTTAATGGAATAGCATAAAAGCACAATTGCATGAATAACATTACAGTTATATGCGGCATGACTGATACAATGACAAGCAGAATGCAGTGTCAACAACAAACATTTGGAGTATTTAAAGTCAGTGTTCAAAAGGACTTCCCATCTGAAACTATACACACTTTGTATGTTGTTACTAATGCAACTGAGTTGTAGTGTTCTTGTAAATTTATATTCCATTAAACCTGTGTTGCATACTTTACCTCATATATCTTTTCCATTTTCTTAATACACTGATAAAGAACCCTTATAGCATTTGATCTCTGTATATGGGACCCCATGTTCTGTTATAAAAATGAATTGTTTCTCTATGCCTGCCTTACAGTTAGTGAATGACTTTTTTAAACACCCTGTATATATTAAGTAAATTGTATATAAAAGATTAATACTTATAAAAAAAAATAAGAATCTGAATGCAGTAAGAATCCAAAGATAGTTCATCAGCAAGAAAGATCAATGTTTTATTCTATATATCTGTGTGTGCATGTAATAAAATAATAATTTTTTTAAGAAAGAGAGTCAAGAATTCTAAATTATATTTGTTTTACCTCTTTTCATCCAATCTCTTCAATCAGAAATTTTCTATATTTCAACTATATCAATTAAAAATTTGTTCAAAATTCTGCAATAAACATGATAGCAAAACTGTGCATTTATTGTGGGTCTTACCAAGACCCACAATAAAAGGAAAGGGAATCAATGACTACAGTTTGTGGAAAAGAAAAGACAAATATATTAACTGGATGTATCAGCATATATTATGAGGATCATGAAACGATTTCATTCACAAATTCTTGATATGTCCAAAACAAAAGGGGAATAAGAAAACTGAAATTTGAATTAAATTTAAACACTAAACAGTTGAACCCAAATAAATTGAGTCATCGATAAAACTAAAGCTTAGGGTTCTGTATCACTTCGCTCCTCATAGGATCGCCTGCTGTTTGTCACCAAGAGAAAGACGGTTTGGCGGTGAGAAAACATTTGTTTTGAGTGTGTAGTGAGCTTTTTATTGTTCTCTTACGCATGCAATGCCTGCAGCATCTTAAAAGGAGAGATTTTGTATGTGATGCCTGTAGCATCTAAAAAGGAGAGATTGTGCATGCGATGCCTGCAGCATCTGAAGTGTATACCGGGCAAGTTTTTCTAACTTAAAAAAAAATATATATCATCGGTTTCGCTAGTAGTGGAAACCTAGTAGCTTCGCTTGTTCATTGAAAATGTAAAGCATCAATATTATTAATTTCTCCATTTCTAGCTGTCAAATCTCTTGGCGATAAAAGTTGGCAATGCCACTTAGAGTTACATCAAGAAAAAATGGCGGAAAACAAGACCGCACCCTAAACTTTAGTTTAACCCGAGTCATCATATATATATTTACAGAAGAAGTTGGATGAATCATTTCCTACTGAGCAGTACAATACAAAGAAGCCCTAGAAGACAGTCAATGGAAAAAACATAAGGCTGACCAAAGAAGTGCCAGTCATCAAATGATAAAGCCTATATTCTTTACTGATGGAGCATTGCAGGCATTCAAGTAAAACAACTAATGATGCAAACAAATAGTGATTTGACCGAATAACCAGATATTTGGCCAAATTTTAGGCTGAATACCTATTTTTTAAACAAATTTCACTTTTGATTTTGAATAAAATATTTCTCATATTTTAAATGAAAAAAATAAACATTGATAAAATTGATTTTTTTATTATTTGCATATTTTTTTAAATATTGACACATTGATGTTTTTTTGTAATATTTTAAATATCTTAAGAAATGAGAAACCCTCTTCATTTTGGGATTGTTTCACAGAAATAAAGTCATCATTGCAGAACATGACAGTGACAAGCACAAAGAAAATTCAGTGGATTAAATAAAATTATTAAATTTCTATTTTGATAAAGAACTTCTAATAGCTGGGATGGAGTGTCCGCTTAAATGGTGGGGAGAAAATTGCAGAAAGATTTCGATGACTTGCAAATTTAACAAGTTATTATTTTCAATTTATCTTTCAGCCCCTAGAAGCACAGTATATAGCGAGCATTTGTTTTCTGAATCTGTTAATACATATGTATGAAACCAAATGGCGCAGACCTTCTTCTGAAAAATTATTGTTCTTGTATCATAATTTTAGGCTTTACAATGATACGTAACATTGTTAAATACATCTTAATTTAAAGGCACATTTTTAAAAAAATTATATCTTGAATTTATTCAGCCGAATATCTGTTTAGTGAGAGCCAAATATTCATTACATCCCTAAAACCAACCACGCGAATCCAACAGGGGTGGCTTCATCGAACATAGGAGCCAGTCTAAAATTACCTAACCGAATCAAGACTAGTCATTATAGGAAAATTTCCAGTGGCATCCTCTTTGTGTTGGTCTAGAAGAGTGTCAAATTCTCCTTGATATCATGTAAAGAATTTGACAAGAGTTGCAAAGGCATAATAGACTGTTCTGCAGCCCTTCTATGTAAGGGTGTCAACTTCTTCATTTCCAAGAGCTTTGCAGTACCTGGCGATCTATAACAGATACACCAGCTTTGATAAGTTGTCTACATTTTAATCTGATCGCATGTACACAGGGTGACTCACTCTATTAAAAAAAAAAAAAACTCAACCAACATGATTGTAGGGAGTTTTCATACTGGTTAAGTTTGATTGTTTACCGCCTCAAAACTTGAAGCATTAACATCTATCAAATAACCTAGAATAAATTTTCACAAACGAAGCTATCTTTCCAGCAGTAACATTAGCACCTATTCCTAATAAATGTTTATATTATAAAAAAAAAAAAAAAAACAATAAAAAAACGTTTAAAAACAAGGATGACACAAAAACCGGGCGGATATTGTAGGAACCCCCCCCCCCAAAAAAAAAAGAACAAAAAAGCTCCACTAACTGCCATAGTCAATTATCTTTCAGTGCAACTTGTTTAAAACTGTTATATATAAACATATACAGTTATATATTTTTTAAACCATTAAAACTCAAATAACATTTTCATCATATACACCTATTAAACCCTCATTTAAAATTAAATATAATTAAAAATATAACCTAATATTATTCACACAATGAAATTCAGAAAGCTAATAAGATTAAAAACTATTACTATGAAAAAGCCAATCCAGATATGGAATTCCAACAATCAAATGCCAATTGACCTGAGGAATCAATTACGTACATATATATATATATATAGTTAAATATTTTCCAAACAATCATAACTTAAAGTAACATTTTCAATCTAAACACGTATTAAACTAGTAATTAAAATTAAAAATAAAATAATGTTACCTTATTAAATATCATACAATGAAATACAAAAAGATAGATTATAAACTAATGTATTAATATTAGTTAGATTATTATTACTATGAAAAAGACAACCCAGAATTGGAATTCCAACAATCAAATGCTTATCAGCCTTGGGAACTGATATGTCACATTAATCCGAATTTAAAGGTGCCAACCCTCTGTGAAACCCAATTGTTGAAAAAAACAAAAAGTATGGGAGTAAATCTCCAAAATATTTCAAGGTAAGAAACGAGAAAATATAATTAAATGCTTACCAATTCAGTCTTAGCTATTATAATGACATGAGCTTTATACGAAATACAGTTCCGCATTTACTACGAACTATGCGTAAATAAATGCGTTACGGAATTTTTATGTAGGATAGAACTTTCTAATCTTATATTTCATTTTATTATGAATGTATTTTTCCTTTTGTTTTTGAGTTGATATTATTGTAAAGTAAACTAAAATGTGGTTCAATTGAAAAGTCAGGATGGCCAAATGTAAACATATTTAATATTTATGCCTGACAAAAGCACGACTTCAACTTATTTATTGTTATAACTGTGTATATCAGATGAGAGGCAAAAGTCAGATGTTGACTTACTTTGAATTTGATTTAAAAAGAAATGAGTACAAGTACAGTTCAAAGATGTTACATTGTACGCAGATACAGAGTGTAAAAGTTTTTTTCAGTACTCTAATAAATGTTTGTTTAGTCTTAGAAGAAGTATTGTGAATGTTAATCAAAAAGCCAATAAACATAATATAACAATTGTAGTACTTTGGGGCTCCAGATCTCTTAACTTCGTAGTTATCACACAGAGCAGGATGACATTTCTTTCAAGGCTGATAGATGGCATTACTTGAGAGAATTGAACCTAGGGTTGCCTGCGACCTTCGGTGTGACCAGTCACCACAATCGAGGGAGACAGAGATTTTTTGGGAGCGAAAGGAGTGAGGTGGTATTTCGGTTGCTCTGTGCGATAGCTATTTTTGTATTCTATTTCTCACTGAGGAGGATAGAACTACATGTAATATATATATTTCTCAGTGAGGAGAATAAGAAACCATTTGTGGAAAATTGCATAACATTGAAAGAAGCCTGAATAATGATTTAGCTTGAAACCCAGATTTTTCATTTGAAACGAACCATCAAATACCACATTGGTACCGACGACAGGATTGTTACTGAAAGAACTGTTTTTTTTTTTTTTTTTTTTTCATTTCTCCCCTATCACCGTACGATAAGAGTGAATTCCTGAAGTGGTCTAGAAGTTGCACTTCCGAACCAATCATGGCATTCCTCTACAAAGCAAAGAAGAATTATCTGCGTGCTGTCGCTGAAGAATTGGGGATAGAAGTAACAGAGAAAATGATTATGCCATAAATAATTGAGACAATTATGGCGAGCGAGCATTTTAAAGAACAGCTTATTTTAAATATGCTGGAAGAGGAAGAAAGAGGAAAAGAACAGTTAGAAGAAAAGAGGAGAAAAGAAGCATTAGAAGAAGAAAACATGAAGTTGAAGAAATGAGGAAATTGAAGATAGGACAAGAAAAGAGCAGTTGGAATTCAAACTGCAGAAGCTACGATTGGAAATGAAAGATATAGAAATGAGAGTGATCGTGCAGTGACTGTTGAGCTTAGTGCAAAACCGAAGATCAATCTGCATAGTATTTTACAAAAGTTTGATCTGAGATCTAACAATATAAGCTTGTATCTTATCCTTTTCAAGAGACAAGCAAAAAAAGAGATTCAGAAAAAAACATTGGGTTTCATATTTAATTGGATTGTTACCAAATGAAATGTCACAGATAATCACTCGGGTTGACCAAATTCCTAGTCTTATTGAAGAGTGAACATAAAGACAAGTTTTATCGCCCCATTGAGATACTTGCAGCGGTGTCCAGCAGAATTCAAGAGCAGTTGATTATCCCAACAAATATTTATCAACTACTCAAGAGCTCCACAGAAGATAGCGGGAAAAGGAAAACAGAATTATTACAGCCACAGTTAGCCATACAAAGAACGAATGGAGAACTAAGCAAATTGCGAAATGGAGGTTTCGGAGAATTAAAGAGGGATATAGAGAGGCTGAGGGAAGACCTGGAAAGACTACGGTGGCAAAGAATACCATCCAAAAATGAGGCAGTAAGCACTGAAAAGGGGTCAGAGGACATTGAATCAGATGTACAACCTGAAAGTTGTATAACCGAGAATCCACTAAAAGCCACAGCGTACCGACTTGCCGATAGTGAAAATAAAGGTGGACATTCAAATACTTATGTAAGTGATGATGAACTTTCTAACGATGAAATTATAAGTAAATTGACTGCAGCATGGATGCAGTCCAGTTCGACGAGTCTACTGGGCCTTTCGATAGAGGGAAGCACGACATATCAGGATCAAACTGTATAACTGTGCAGCAAACTTTGAGTAAACTTTAAATTTTTCTTTTAAGTTTCAAAGTTATCCAGAAATGTAGGGAGTTATCTACCCATCTGTATTATAGAAATTATTATATTTGTTTATATGTGTTTTTTCAAATTTTTTTATATAATTTACTGTATCAAGTGTTTTAAAGTTTTTTTTTTTTCCATGCATATCGTAGTTGGGTTCATAGATTAATTAGTGTTTCACAATGAAGTTCTATATATAGTTTTCTTTTACTCTTTAAATGCAAAATATGCAAGTGTGTGATGTGTAAATATTGTTCAAAAGTTTGTGTGTATTAATGGGTGCTTCAGTTATTCCAGGTGTCAAAGTATTTAATTTATTTGAACGGCATTGTGTAAATTGAGTTTGAGATGGTTTGAATGCCCATTTATTTAATACCAGATTTATTTCAGCTGTGAACAGCATAACAACAATATGTATGAGAGATTATTATAAATTTATGTAAACTATGGTTTATTTACAGGTTCCGGAAATGTAAGACCAGACTTTGCATAAGCACTTTATTAT
Source organism: Araneus ventricosus (assembly GCA_013235015.1). Lineage (NCBI taxonomy): Eukaryota > Metazoa > Arthropoda > Arachnida > Araneae > Araneidae > Araneus > Araneus ventricosus. The sequence goes on along the minus strand of BGPR01014097.1, from coordinate 3,479 downwards.
ACTGTTACAAAGCTATAAAGTGAAGCCCTGAGATGCTAATCTTGGCGACCTTGGCGGAAAATTTGGCGACTTTGGCAACAAAGGGAATTTTCTTGAAGGACCTCAAACTTTCCACTTATTTCTACTGGTTTCCTGAACTTTCTAGAGATTACATCACTTCCTACGTAATGAAGTCACTTCCTGTTGAAAGGTATAAAAGCAAGCTCTCAAGCCAAGAGGAGTCAGTTGGATTTTGATCAGCAAGCAAGCTGGTGAGCTAACAAGAAACCTTTGAGCATTGTATTGAGATTTATTGGTAGTCTCTGTTGTGAATTTTTACTAGTGCTGTGTTAATACTTGTGCTACGTTTCTTAGCTTGGAATATTTGTAAAATAAAGAGCTTTATTTTTTTAATCCTGCTTATTGGATTGCATTCACATACACCCACAAGACAATTTCGTTACATTATTATGAAGAATAATTGTTTTATGTTCAGTATGCTATTTCGCCAAGGAACGCAAGCCTGTTTCAATCCTTTGTGTATTGTATATGATTTAGGAAATATGGTTAGTTACAATCTGATTTCAGTAACTTTCATATATCTAATTTAAAAATGTTGCTTCCTTAAGACGTAAATTTGAATGTATTTATCATATTTAACATGTACATTAAGGTAATTAGGAATGTTATATTAATAATGGTGGAATGTTTTATGCGTCTATTTAATATATTGTGTAGAACTGCTTATTATTGTTCTGTAAAGTGTAATGTGATCTGGATCCCCAAAGACGAATTCAGCTCTGTGTTGCCTGAAAACAGTGCAACGCAAATCTGGCGGGGAGGGTGGAGTACTTCGGGGCTCCAGATCGCTTAACTTCGTAGTTAGCACGCAGAGCAGGCTGACATTTCTTTCAAGGCCGATAGATGGCATTACTTGAGAGCATTGAACCAGGGGTTCTGCAACCTTCGGTGTGACCGGTCACTGCAATCGAGGGAGACAGAGATTTTTTGGGAGAGAAAGGAGCAAGGTGGTATTTCAGTTGCTCTGCGCTATAGCTATTTTTGTATTCTATTTCTCACTGAGGCGGATAAAACTACATATAATAAATCAGTGATGAGATTGGCAAAAAAGCAAAAAGACCGAAATCATACACGAGCAAAAAATTTGTACCATAATTTATATGTGTGCAAGATGTGTTAAGAAATAAAACATCAGAACATGCAACATGATGAAAATATTACACTATAATAATTAATAACTTAATTATTTATAATTCAGTATGTATAAATAAGAAAAAGAATATTAAATTATTATTAAAACATCTACATTCAAAGTTAAAATAAGTTTACCACATCATCAAGAGCATCAAAAATACAAAATTAGACATTAAAACATATTTACCACCTGAACATCACCGAGATGCAACATTCACCCAACAGAAGTCTGAGAAGAATTGTATTTAATAGCCTTTTGATAAAAGTTAGCTCAAAAAATAAATAAAAATAAGGATAAATAATTTCTTTTGCTTCGTGCAATTGTGTAAAGTAAGCTCTTTATAAATTATAATAATGTATCATATACTGAATTCTGTTTTATTCCTTTTATTTTTATACCTTTTTGCAGAAGTAATAGCACAATGATTTTGCACCTTATAATGTGAGAGGGGTCGAGAAATTGTACAGTTACAATGGCAGATTCATTTAGCATTATTGTTCCTTGAAACCCTTTGAAACATTTCCGTAATTGTTAAAGAAGTGGTTTTCTTTTGCTTTTTTTATTTCTGTGGCTTTTGTTGGTAACAGATCTCCATTAACATGCTTCACCCCTTGTTTTGGAGGGCTTCTATCTTCGACAGATTTTTCTTCAATAAAGGATGTGTTTGTATCCTCTGCAAGTTTATTTTCAGTAGAGGCTAAAGTTTTTGCACAGTCTTCATTAGTATCTCTTTGTTTAATTACTGGCATAGTTGTCAGAAATACATTATCTCTAGAATGGCTAGGTAAATCATCGGTTTTATTTTTTATTTTGAGAAGTTTTTTTATTTCTTATTCTCTGCTTTTTTGCTGCATTTGCAGACAGCTTTTTAGCTACCTCTTTTGACACGAGTTTTTCTTTTTTCGATGTAGTTTATTTATTTGTTTTTGTTCCATTTTTTAAATTTTTTTTCCTTCATCTTGGTACGCCTTACAAGATGAATTCAAGAAGATTCAACCTATTAGATGATAAAGTATAATATAAAACATAGAAGATAACATTACAAATTTAACACAACAAAAACTCCCAAAAACACGAGTTAATAAATTGATGGAGAAAAAAACCCATGAAACTGGTAATCAAATTAAATATCTTTTCATTCTAAACTTTTTTCATTCAATTTTGCATCCAAGGTATTTATTTTAATATCTTTTTCAGTAAATGCTTTTCTTAGTTCATGCGATTGAATAAAGAAATTTGTGTCCTTGGACTTCTCAGCCTCATTAGCTAAATCATTTGCTTCCTCATTTGTTTGGTGTATGTCCTTTTGCAGGAACATTTTCTTTTGTTTTAAAAAATCTATTTCCTCCTCTAGAGTTTTTCGTTTCAGTCTTTTCTTTGGATCTCTCACTTTCTAAATACTGCATGTATTTTGCTCTAGCTGAGGTGGCAGCCGTCCTCATTTCTTTAGTAATTTTTAAGTCATAAATAGCCCCAGACAGCTTAATAAATTCATGAATTACATGCTGGGAAATATACGAAGCATCTTTTAAATTTTCTATTTCCAGGGCCTTGTTCACAGAAAAACCTCCTTGTCCGTGTGACAGTATTAATACCATTTTGATAATCTTCCAAACTTTTTCAAAATGATTATTGCTAAAATAAGTTTGTAAAAAAGTATCACGGGAATCACTCTTTGGGTTGAAAGAAGTAAATTCAAATGAATTTGGTTTTACAATATTTAACAGAAAATCTGCATAGAATAACAAAATTTCATTGCAATCTTTTTCCAAAATACGTTTATTTTGCAACAATACAATCAATACCTGTTTCATTCTTTCCTGCGCTTTTTCGGGATATCCAGCCATTACTCGTGGATGAATGCAAATCGCATGTCTTACTAGTGTGAAATTCACAGGACATTTCTGCATGAAATGTTTTATCATTGTTATGCTGTTTTCCGACTATCCTCTTTGAGTGTGAAAACATCCTTGTCTGCTAATTCCTTAAGGTAAGTGCTCCAGTAGTGGGCCACGTACCAGTAGTGGGCCATTTGAATTTTTAAGTTGAGAAACAAGAAATTCCAACGAAATAAGAGATATGCCTCTGGTAGGCTGAAACCCTTATCAACTAAATACCATAGGCACAGCTATTATTTCCTGTTTAGTTAGGAGCTAGAAAGTTTGTTGCTGAAGTTGGTCTCTGAGAGAAGCAATTTTAGCTTATTCTTAGTGATTTCCTTAAGAGGTAACTCTTTATTCAACTATTTTTTAGCATACATTCTATTTGTTTTTAAAATGAATTG
>BGPR01014096.1:0-40069 GCA_013235015.1 Araneus ventricosus | reverse complement strand
TTTTAGGATTGTGTTGTTCACTGCGTGTGTGTTTTCGTTGATTGTTATTTTGGAATGATGTTATATAATAATGTTTGCAAATGTCTTTGAATTTGAGTCGACTACGCCCTCTCGGAGGGTAATATATGCTATTGATTGTCGGGTGTCTCCCTGGCCCTGCGGCCGGTACATTTTAATGTTTATAATGTTTTAGAGTTTTACTCTGTTGGAGCTGTATTGAGTTTAGTCTGGCCGGGACCGGGTGAGCAGTTGTAATTATCATATTCCTATATTCTATATTGACTTGGTGATTGAGTTGCACCTCTGTTTGGATGCAGTCTGTAAATATTTATTTGTTTATTTTTATTAATTTTTGTTGTACTTTTCGTGTCCGCTTGGGCTGAGAGTAAGCTGTTCTCTAGTGCTCTCGGGATTGTTTCTTCCCTGCCGGCCAGTTCCAGGCCTTACACTCTTAAGGGGAGGCCGGACAGGCTTGAGTACTAAATAAACTAAATAAATAAGTATCCAATTCTGTCACTTTAATCAAACTCTTAGAAACGACTGTAAACGTTCCAATATTATACCAGTTTGAGTTCAGAAAGACTTTCTGCACGGTACCATAGCTACTAAGGATTCATAATAGCTTAGAAAACAATTGTGATACCTGTACGTATTCTCTAATGCAAAGATAACATTTGGTCTTGTATGGTTGATAGTCTTGATCTATATGGAGAGTAATGACAAATTCTGATGACCTTAGAAAGCTCCAAGTCTAAACTTTTGAATCCAATTAAAAATGAGCCTTCATAAATCAGTAGACAAGTTCTTTTGAATTCCAGTATTAGCAGCGATGCACATTTTCAAAACTATTCTGTGAGATTTATATCAGAAATGAAATTCAGAATCTTCTGTTGCAAAGCAAAATTTGCTGGTTTATGTTTATTAATTTGCATTCCAGTAGAAGCAATGATCCGTGCCTTTCACAGAGACGAATCAGGCAAAAAAGCTTATTTTTATCTAAAAACATTTTTTTTACATTTTCAATATTTCTTTTCAATACGAACAAATAATAAGTTTCACATGTTTGTAAATGATCTCTACGACTTCTGATTATCATAAATATACGACAAAGAAACATATATTTTGTCGGTCCGATTATTGATTTTCATTTAAAAAGAAATCTGTTTCCATCTTATTGGGAAACAAGAAATGAAAAATAGTCTCGATATTACTCTCAGTGCACATGATTTAAGCTTTCAAAGAATTTTGCTTGCCAAAGAAGTTTCTAAAAGTAACAATCTTACTTAATCGATTAATGAAAAAAATCGTCACAAAGTGGTTGCAATTGCTTTTGCACTTATCTACTTTAGAAACTTAACTACTGGTTCTTCTTTAGATGCTTATAGTTAATACGCGGCCAATGAAAGTGGATTATAATAGAGTATTTTTAAGGATGTGGATAGAACTGGAATGGACATACATTACTTATCTCTTTAACTGGGAAGATAATTTTAATTTTCTTGTATAGAATCACGAAAAATGTGTGTCTGTATTTACAAAGAACACTGATGAAATAGTCTATATACTTTTTTAATGGACAGAATTGCTATTTGTGAGTAACGTTATAAAAATTTCATCCACAAAATTACTGTTTATGAGCAAATAAATAACTTTTCTTTGAACTAATCTATTAAAATTAGAATAACTCCTCAGTATAAACCTTAATCACTTAATCATGCACAACTGTAATATGAGGACAAACAACCCTCATCCGGAATTCATAAGCGCCAAGCCTTCGCAAAAGACTTATTGTCAGTAACAACTTTCATCTAAGCCTGTCTATGTTTTGTGTAGATGTTGCAAAATGCAACACAACAGAACTGTTAGCGGTTCAGCAACCCACCAGATGGCACCACCTATCAGAGGCACTACTGGTGAACGGACGCGTCCGAACAGCGCTTGTGCAAAAGCCCCAGTACTAGGAGAGACGTGAAGAAAGAAGGCACAGAGAAAAAGGAAGAAGGTTCGTCAAAGCAGCTGCGATGTGGAAAAGATGGTGATGCCGCACGCATGGATGGAAATGCTGTATTTTCAAGTTTTATATCAGTAGCATTCGACATAATTAAACAATATTACTTCATTAAGTTGATCCAGTGGCGGACTGGGTCTCAAAATAGTGGTTGCCAGGTGTCAGTGAGGGCCCACACATATCTATAATCGTAACATTAATTACATTAATAAATTATATGTATTTAATTTTTATATTTAATTATATTAATTTAAATCTATAATATTTAATAATTATATATTTAACTTATTTTTTTTATTATATATTTCATTTTTCCGCGTTTTTAAAATAAATCCCTTTTAACACCCTTTAATTTTCTATGTTTAAAATAACGAAACTATGTTTAAAGTTATTTAATTTTAAATTCCGTAAGTTAAATATTATATAAGAAACACGGACCTTGGGTACAGGGCTATTTTATTTATTTGCTTTAGAGAAAGAGTTCTTTTTTCTCTCCCATATTTCCTGGGGGCCCAAATAGTCTTCTGTTTAAGGGGGCCCACTTGCCATTGGGCAAGCTGGCAACCTCGCCAGTCCGCCACTGAGTTGATCTCATATTTACAGCATCTCAGCTACATCCCGCTGAACTCAGTGTTGCCATTCTATGTTCCATAAGATCATGAATGATACAAATGTGTATCGATATAAATATCGATATATAATAAATATACAAATTAAATAATAAATGTAAAACCAAATATGCAACATCTCCCCTTTTACTCTTACATAACAAAATCTCTCAATCGAGATGGTGGTCTTACAGTACGACCCTTTCTAGTTGCGTATGTCCTTTTCAAAATGTTCTCTGTATCCTGACCATGCCTTGCCCTCTCCTCACTATCTGGAATTGTAATATCATCCCCTCCAACAGCAACTCTTTCTGGACCAAACTCATCATATGAGGAGAGTTGAAAGGGATTTTTACACTGTATTAAATGAAAGGAATTTCTCCTTAATATTCTACCCTTTTCTGTTCTTATTAAATATGATCTAGGAGTCTTATATTTTTTAATAATCTCAGCTGGTTCCCAGTGATTGTTGACCCAAAAAAGTACACTTTCCCCTTCGTTAAATTGTGGTCTCCCATGGGCCTGTTTATCATAATAATGCTTACTCTTATTTCTTTTAAGTTTCAGATCAGTTCTAAATTTTATTACACTTGGTTGTAATACTGAATTTGTTGCAGGCAATCTAGAACGCAGACATCTACTCATGAGCACCTGTGCAGGGGAAACATTCGTTCCACTTCAGGCGTAACAATGCCTTATTTAATGAATTTCTTTTTCAGTGTACTACCATAGTAAGTAGCCATTAATATTCTACTTGTAGCATAGGTTACTCTTTAACAGTAGAGTTCCAATAACGATTCCAAAATCTACTATAAAAAACATCTGATGTAGGAAAACAAAACACTTCATGGCTATACAGTAGTTAGTAGTATCTGCATTAAATCCTTGAAATATGAGCCAATTATTTCCATCTTATTAATAAACATTACATCTTAGATTTACCTTCCGTACTTACATAAATCTTACTCATAGAAAGGATGATGACTTTCTCTGACTCTTCAGAGAGCTCGACAGATTCAGTGTCATGTTCACATTCATATAAGTAATTCTCGTCATATCCATCACTTATATATACTACGTCAGCAGCAGTTTCCGTATCTTCGTCATTTTCACTTTGCAATTCTTTGAACTATTTGTGACCACACATATGAAAAACTAATTTTTCATTCCGCCACCTTTCAGTCAAATTTTTAATCTTTTAACACATTTCAACCTCACAATTGTTTAAAATTTTAATGCATAATTTTATGAGAAGATACAGCTTTTTGGAGATAAATTCAGAAGAATTAATTGAAATATTTTTAATTAAATAAATATAATAATAATAATAGAAATATTTTTTAATTAATTGCATGAAGCGAACTGAGAGAATTTAACAATGGAGACGTACTATACCTTAAAAAATTAAGCGTTGTTTCAGCAATAGCGAAAGAAGGACAACCTGCCAATTACCTATACGCAGATGGGTGTATTGGAAGTATCTGTCCCCGATGTGTCTTCGTATTCTCTTATTTCACATGCAGTTACATTTTGAATTAGAATGTCAGTACGATATTATTCCTTAGAGTTTAAAGGACAGGTACTGAAATTTTAACTTCTAAATAATAAATAGAATTTAAAGTGTGGCATTTAAAAAATTAATGGGGAATACCTGCCACTTACGCTGGCTAATAACTTAAATAAGAGATAATAATGCCGTAGATAAATAATGAACATTGAAGTAAATTTTTGTTTCGAGTCAATAAAGATAATTAAACGTGGTTTGGGACACCAGGGTGAATATTGTAACGGAGGAAGGAAATAAAAGACCTTTTCTCATACTTGACAACTATTTCGGTATATTAGTTCTCACTGATAATGTCCCCATTCCCATTAAATAAAAAAAGACACAAAAAAGAAGGAAATTACCTTTAACACCCAGGTTGCTAAGTTTTTCATTGTGAAGTGAGATAAAGCAGTTTTTGTCTCGTAAATTAGAAACACGCGTAAAATCTGAAGACAAGTTTTATAGGAAGTTATAGGTTTAATGACAGCACTCAGAAGCATAACATTTTATTGTAACAGAAAGTGCAATGTTAGTTTATGGCTTACTTTCTCAACATAGTAAGTACTACTTAGTTGTGAAAGATGGTCGCCTACATCGGCTATATGATTTTTTCCTGACTCTCTTTCAAGGAAAAATCTTTACCTACAAATCAATGATAACTTTTTATTTTGTGCTTAAAATTAATTTAATGATGTAATTTCTCCTTTATTAAAAAAACGATTTTCCAAAAGTGAATCGAATATTTCTGAAAGTAATTCATGATCTGGTAACTATGATAATATAATCGACATTTACTAGTAGAACATAAAATTGAAAACTTTATATAATATCAAGTGAAACTTATTATTTGGAAATGAGAATGGGTTTCATATAAAGACTTATTACATACCTAAACTGATATTCTTTGAAATTTATTTGGATGTTTACATTGTTAACTTGGGAATATAAAAATTGCAATCCATATTTTGATGAAATTCTGGTGCTCATGAAATGGGCAATAAATCAAATAAAGTGGAGGTCAATCACAAAATAATCACCAAGTCTTAACCCACAATAGTTAAAAAGGCATTCAACTATGAAAATAAATAATACCACATGAAAAACGGAAACATTTCATCTTTTTTCAATAATTACGAAAGATCTATATAACATCTTTCGTTAACCAAAACACATCTCTACGGTAGTCTTGTTCTCCCCAGAAATATTAGAGCATGTCATTTTCTATGTTCGTAAAATTGTTGTTCTGCAGCTCACTGAATATAGTTGCAAATGTTGGCATGTACACAGTGTCTTTAAAATAGCACTAAAGGGAGATATCACAAATCAAAAGCCATTCAGACCTGTGGAGGCACCTAAAAGCTATGAATTGTCAGCATCACTTTGGATAATCTAGTGTTTTTTGACGCAATAAATCCTTTCGTCTATTTCATTTTTTAACGTGAGAATGCGTTTGCGCTGTATCTGGTGGCGCACGTGGAAAATCGAAAGCATGGAAATAAAATCTAACATCTGATGTTCTTCACCCAATAAGCATTGAAGAGTGCAATTAATATTTTTAGAATTATATCATTTCAGAACCCCATGGTTCGTTTATCGTTAACCAGTATTTAGATTTTTTAGAAGTATTTTTCATCAAATGAAATATTTAAACTACCTTAAAAGACTAAAATGCGTTTTGATTTCTTTCTAATAAAATAGTATTACAATTTTAATTTTAAGATAAAGGAATGAAATACCATTAACAAATGAAACAAAACGAAACAAAAATACGAAAAGGAAGTTGAATGCTATGTTTCCATTTGATTTCTCAAATTTAGTATTCTCTCAATAATATAAAGAAACGATTTTAAATTAATTGACAGCTATTATTCGAGTAGTATAAAAAAGTAAAAGTGATACAACGATTTATTAAATTTACATTTTCTTTGTTACTAGGATTGAAATGAAACTAATATTTTGAGTTATATTAAGGGCAGGTCGACTGTTGGGAAGTGGATTGAATATAGGACAATGACTCTTTTTGAATTTAAAAACGTTTGAAGGATTTAAAAAAATTTTTTGTGATAATAATTCAGGACTCAGTAGGCTATGTAATGTTGGTAGTACTAGCTGCAAACACCTAGCAGAAGGTGATCATTAGTGACGTCATGCCACCTGCCAATGCCTGCACTAACATGTTCAGACATGTCAAGACAACCAGTTGCCGCTCAGATAAGCTAAAATCCGGAGTTTCATTTCAATTAGAATGGTTTCAGCAGCAATAAACAACTAAAATCAATGGCTTTCGAAAACGTGTTCTGACAATAGTTGCATTTTACACCGACAGATGACAGCACAAGGATTATGATGATGTTAAATTTAAATAGTTTATTCTTACCTTATCGTATGAAGGCCTCCCGTGATCTAGTGGTCAATACAATGGTTCGAATCCAGCTCGGAGAATTTTGAGGTTTTGTCACTATTACAAGTCTTTGCATCGTAATCGCACGAGTAAGTTCAATTAAAAAATAATTTATTATATTATTCAAATTAATTTAAATAAATAATATTCCTTGATTAATTATGAAATTATTACTAATTGATCGAATTAATTGACTTTCCAGATAAATGGATAAATTATTAAAATCTCTAAGTTAGACTGTAAGATGACGTCACTCACTTCCGTTCACATCAGCACGTAACAAATTAACTGGAGGTTAGAAAATAAAACAACTCAACACGAAGGCAGCACTGGAACAACTAAACTCAACTCGGGGGAGGGCAGCAGGAGGAAAATAACTGATCTCAGAGTTGGAGAAGAAGGGGGAAGCAATAGGTAAACAACACAACTAAGTGTGCTATACCCCTATTTACCACTTAGCTAATAGATAATAATACATAGTAACATTGCATAGCTTTCAATAATCACAAAAAAATATTTGTCAAGAGAATAAGATTGAGAATTGAAATAGAATATAGAAAAATAAAACAGAGGAATTTTCCTTCTTAGCAGCCCAATCCTTTAAATCGCAATTATCTAAATTATATCTTAGAAAATTATCGACTTATAATTTTTCAATGAGTGACTTCCGACAGAACGAAACTCATATAAATTAAACCAGAAGCGTTTCCGTCGGGGCAACATAAAATCAAAATTGAAATCGAAAAGATAACGAATGAGAAAAATCAAATCAAGAGAGTGAACGAGACCTTTGAGTAAAAGCAAAAAATGAAAGGTCATTAGTTGCTTCAGAACCAAACCTGTCTCTTAGATAGTCACAGTCACCACATTTCGATACTTTACAGAGCTATTCTCTATCCAGCCTCATTTTATATCTGTCCTATTTGTTGATTCATTTTCTTTTCTTTACGTTTTCATTATTATTATTACTTTTAAATTTCGTTCATTCAATATAAAACTCTTTATTCATTACTGAACTCGTTCATTGGCAATCGAACAGATCTTGAAAATAGCGAACTAAGGTATAATAACGCAAATTTAAGTATTCAAATTAATTTCATTCAGAACTTCAGCTCTGTAGCACCAGTGGAGCTGTCAAAATTTGGCGGACACGCGTAATGCCATACATTTCTTCACCTTTCACTTGTTTTACACGCGATTAGAGGTTCATTATTTAAATTGAAAAAAATGTTGTCTGCTTCAGTACTCCATAAAAATTTGTAAAGGAAAGGAATTGTTTTACGAGTACTTCGGCTTAGAATGATTTATGTATATCGTCTAAATTATAATTTAACACAAACACAAAAAAGTAATCGTAATCTATCTGGGCGGCATTGGTAAACTTAACTTTGTTAACATGATAATTTTGTTAGGCTGGTATATTTTCTGTGAATTGCGAGATGTAATTGTGACCGTTCGCATGGAATTCAATATTCTACCGGGCAGACCGTTGGACCTACAGGTACCAAAATGGGCACTTAGTTTATTTCTTAGGTAGTAGATACTTAAATCGAAAGAGATTTCCACTTTTAATTAGATATTTAATTATTTAATTTAATAGAACTTTCATTGTTTTTTTTCAATATCGGAGCATATCATCAGACAGAAACCTCTTTACACCACTTTAAAATTTAAAAAATACTTTTCATTGATAAAAATTTTATTTCTGTCATTTTTTTTTCATTTTAGTAAAATTTTCGAAATTAATTTTAAACAATATTTGTTGCTATGTTTTCATTGTCGTAATGGAATTCAAACCATTTTTTACTTCATCAAATTTGATATTCGCGTTGTGGCGAAATCGCCAAGTAACAGTGACCATTCTAAGATTGCAGGTGTTATCTGACGCAACACTGTTCGACAGGAGCCAACATGACGGGAAAAGGACAATGCCTCACTTGATCACGGAGACCATCCCCGCTGTAGGTGTTGCCTAACACAGGCGTCGATTGACAGAGTCTCTAACATGTATGGGAGTGGACAATGCAGTATTCTTAGGAGAATGCAAAAGGTGAACTTTTGATAGACTAGGGTCGCGAAACCAGCTTTTGTTAAAGACGAAATAGTCAGGATGAATGATTGTCGTCGATCTTTTGAAATTTTGTGAAATGAAATACCACTTATATGATGAGAAGGACGAGCGATTCATAAAAGGTGGACTTGGGTTTTGAGTGTGAGATCGTTTTTTTCTTCTCTGGGGATAGGAACCAGAGTCGTCTCTTGGGGATTCTTTTTTGATCCCGACTTGTATTTCTCCCAAGTGGGATTGCAGTATTGTGTTTTGCTTACTGACCCGGACCACGGACATGATCTTACGGAAGTTAACTTCAACTTCGGGAATCGTATTGGACTTTCCAACATATTGCAGTTTAGATTAATTTGCGGTCTGACTCCGGACCTTGGGCCTGATCTTGCGGGAGTTCACTTGAACTTCGGAAACTGTACTGATTTTTCCACCAAAATACAGAATTAGTAGCTCTCAAGAATTATTGAGGTGATACCTCGAGCAAGTTCCCTTTGAACTGTCTCAAATCCGGTCCTGTTACGGATGAACATTTATCATTAATTTCTCGACCACAGTGCATTGCCTCACTTCGAGTGTCCTTCATGTGATTCATTGCGTATATATTAGTCAAGATTATGGAAAATTGTAATTTTGCTTTAATAATGTGATTGAGCTGTAAATAAATTTCTGAAAGACAACAATTCGTCTACATTTGCATCCATCTTGCTCAGCCATAAACCGCGGCGATCGGTCGTGACGTTATAGAATGCTCTTATCTGTGTTTAAATTATGATAAAATTGCATAATTTGGACCTTAATTCCAAAGCAGAATTTTCATATAGGCTCTGAAATTGAAAAAAAATTTTACTCTACCTTTCGCGCAGTAAAAAATGTTTTACTACAAATGCTTATATTTCCTTTAATATTCAACGTTTTTACATTGCATTTTGAAACAATACTTCCCTAATAACTTTATGCTTACCCATAAGTTTCATACAAGTCCAAAGAAATCTACGCAAGTTATAAGAAAAGCACATGTCGAAAATTTATAATTTTTTAAAGAAATCTTTATATCTTCCAGAATATTCCTGCTATTTTTACGAAAATGCATGTAAATAATCCCCCTTTGACTTCATCAATTTCTGGTTGGTCCCTGAATGCCCTCGTGACAGAATATTGATGCAAATTTTGAGTTAAAACCTATTCTTTATATGGTCGAATTTCGAGGAAAATTCATCCAGCCTTTCGAGAGACATTCGAAAAAATGTGCATTATTAGTTTTCTGTGAAGTAGCTGGATGCACTTGCTTGTTCCTGGCCAACACTTAAGGCTAGGTGAGCATACAGAAGGAAATTTCTTATTTTTTCAAATATCATTCGACAGACTGGTTGAATCGCTCTCTCTCTCTTGACTTCAAATCATATATTCTACTCAAAATTTTAAAAAATAATGAAATCAAGAAAACAGTTTAAAATAAACCGCAGACGCACGATATATTAGCGCAGTCTATCTTCTTCTCTCAGAGTCTAGCCGGCCGTGTGGTTAAGACGACAGATTTAAGAATCGGGATGTCGGGGGTTCGAATCCGAGGTTGTCTTCGTACTCTCTTTTTGCTATAGTTTGCAATGAGTTTGACGCGGCAAGCTTGTGACAAGTTTGACGCGTGGTGACTAACTCGTTTGCGTTAACTTGTTTGAAGCATGCACTCTTGCCATGTCAATCTTGTTGCAAACTTGCAGATTTTCAGAGCAAGATTGCTGCAACTTTGCTGCAAACTAAAATTGTTATCTGGATATAAACGTTTCTTTGAAAAATCCCAAATTTTTCAGCTTGTTTTTTGCTGATAACTTACAGAGTTTTCCTTGGAGTTTGTATGAAACTTACAGGGTACGTGCCAGTGTATTGGAGAAGCATATCAAAATTTTATATATATATATACGTTGAATAACAAAGGAATATTAGCATTTGTAGTAAATATTTTTTTACTGCGCATGAGCGAAAGGTAGAGTAATTTTCCTTTAACAGCTTCCGAGCCATGTATATAGCGCAACTTATATAAAAATGCCAGTTCAATACCGTTATCATTCAGAAAGATCAAATTCATTTTGTCCAGCGCTGTTATATCTTAAATGCCATCTGCTGCCTCCAAATGGCGTCTGCACACCCATGTTCCTATGCGATTCTGGATGCTTATCATATGCCTGACCTACTCTTAAAGTATAGCTACCTATTTCTTTAATCACTTCGTATATATAAGAGCTGGTATGCATTCTTTATCGGTTGATAATTTTTGTTAACAAATGGATATTTAAATAAAATCAATTAAACACAAAATCATTGTTATAAATATTTTTTATAAGGATAAGCAGTTTCAGTTTAAAAAGAACGGAAAACAAAAAGACAAAGCAAAGTATAGCAAAGTAAAAGAAACTCAGTTTGTTAGGGTTGTGATCAGAAACCTGAAAAATTCCTTTAAAAATTGATACTTCGGTAACATGAGCACAGCCAATTTAATAAATGCTATTCTGTTACCGAATTCAGAAAAAGATGACTACATCAAACATAAATAACAGTTATTTAAAAAACGCATATATTTTTCAAAATATGTTAACTTAGAAATATCAAAGGACGTTCAAATATTGTTTTATATTTCAAAATTCTGTGGTAAGTCGGAAACTTCTAAGCAAAGTATAAAATAAAATTTGAGTTTGTTGGAAAAAATTCAAACGTTCAATATGTCTGTCGGCCCAGGAAATCGTATTATGAGATAATATGACGAAAAACCAGTTTTATTTGCTTCTACGAACTCAGGTTTCTTTAAAATTTCCCTAGAGCTTAAATTTACTTTCCAATTTCTAAGGTTTTTTAGGATTACAACTGAAGTTGGAATTCGCATGCTTTGTTTTGTGGCAACAGATTTTATAGGAAAGTATATATCTGAACCTAACTGTGTTAAAATGAATTAAAAAGAACTTAAAAAAACATTATCGATTGTAATAATTTATATTGTAGTCTTGCTATAATACTTGAAAGATATGTAAAAAATACGTATTGTTACAATATTTTTTGTGGTTCTTCAGGTACTTTTTGTTTCTACAATGTTCATATGATAAACGATTAAGAATCTTCACTTTTAGGGTATTCTATCAAAGATTATATAATTTTAGGAAAAAGAGAATAAATGAATTTGATAACTAAGTGTGTATTCATATTTCATTTAAAATTTTATGGGTTGAATTTTAATTTTCATTTTTCAGATTAAATTTACAGAAAATGAAATAGATCTCAATTAATTAATTTTATTTGGGGAAAATGTCATTATTAATTTATTTTCTTGTGCGTGAAAAAGTTCTTCCAGAATTATATTGCCACAGAATAACAGCATGTTCTGATTGTAATAAAGAAGGCTTAAATGTAAAGCAGTGACGAATTAATGTTTTATCTGCAGCGATTAATGTACAAGCGAACTAATAGGAAGAACGAGGTTATCTTATTGTATGTTATCTACCTGAGAACTTCTTATATCTTCCGAGGCACATCGTTTCAAATCAGGCCTCTGAAAATATGTGAACGTTCTTGTGGTAGAATAGCAATAATCGATTAGAATTTTGATAGTGAAAATTACAATATTGAGATAATACAACTAAACCTTAGTATTTGATATAACTCCGAATTCCATTGTTTCTTATATCAATAATGAATTCTCAGGTTTTGATGAAAATAATTAATTTATAAGCGGTTTCGCTTCTGAATGATTCAAACTCATTCTTTATTTACTAGAAAATCACCCTTCATGGTACGACGGGTGCAAATTGCCTCTTCATTCGAGATATTTCCCTTCAAATTTGAAGTGTTTAAATAGATATATATGCGAGAGAAATGTTGAACGTTGATTGAAAACAAATAAAATAAACATATGTTTTATGACAGGAAATATTTTTTATTTACATATTTCTTTATCAAAAGCCTCTTGGTGAACATCATTCCGTGTGAAGTATTTTTCGTTGTTTAACAATTTTACTATAATTCATTAACCATGAAATTCCCAACTTGTCAAACGTAAGTCAAAAGTTAAAATTTCAAAGGAATTCTTTTTTCGAAATTCTAAACAGAACAAAGCACTTCTCTGCTTGTCAAACATTGCCAAAAACTATTATTGGGTTTTTAGCGCCCAAATAAGAAGCAGTAATTTCATGAACAACGATATATTTAAACAGTATTACATAAGACAATAATATTTACAATTTAACATTAATATTTACAGTTTGGATAGTTCGCATTGCTGGATAGCTCATAGCAGCTCACTCGCTCGCGTCGGCAAGGCCGAATGTTTTTTGTCTCGTTCAACCGTTCATGCGAGAACCGGTTTACTTCGGCTTCATCCGCGGTGTTGTATCCATCCGCGCTGCTGCTGTATTCTTCCGCGCTGGTGGTGAACCGCCCCACTATTATCAGATTATATCATCACGATTGCAATAAATTATCAGATGCATCTTGGCGTCCAAACTATATCACGCGCATGATATACCACTGACGTGATTTACTACTTTCTATTGAAAAACGGAAATGAATTTGAAATATATGATTAATATAATTTAAAATTGCTAGGAAACTATTTATCATAGCGAGATAAATTTTATATCAATCGATAGAAAATTTTATTTCACTATTTTAGAGCTATTAAATTTGAAATTAGAACGGCAATTACTCTTTTAAATTTAAAATTACTGAAATTTAGGTTCTCCAACAATGAAATAATGCCGTTTAAGGTCTCACAGTGCTATAGCGCGAATTTTATTGTTGGTGACATCAGAGCGTTACCGACAGACAGATCTGGGCTATTATATTATTAATTCTAAATTATTTTGTAAATTAACAATTTTCTTTATTACACTTCGTCACCAATCGTACCGCCAAGCCAGAAATATACCGGATGACAACGAAAATACAAATAGTTGCTTCATTATTTTGAGTTTAAGTAATGATTTTTATTTCATTTGCCATAAAGTTTCCCTTATTTAATTAAATTTATTTAGAAAAATTTCTTATGAAATTTGAAAACAGCACAGTTTTTCTATAAATAGAGCCCAGAATGACAAGGGCTCATTTGACATCGCTACTGTTCATCTTATTGGTGGAGGTCTTGTGACCTACGTTCATTATATGCCTTAAAATATAAAAGAATATAAAAGCAATGACATAATAATAAATCAAACGTTTGGAATTATTTCATGTCATACATGTTATTATATAAAAAATTGAGTAATACGTAGACAGGGTAAATATTTTCAGTAATGAATACAAAATAAAGGGAAACGAAAGAGAAAAATGTTAATCCAATAGTTACCGGATTTGCAATTTTTTCTAGTCCAAAAATAATAGTCTGAGTTTCAAAACAATCTAAGAATCCACTATTTATTTATTCCAAAATGTATGGAAAAATACAAAAATAAATTAATTGGTCTTATATTACATATTAAGCTTAATATTTAAATAAGATATATGCTACGACATAAAACCGAAAGTAAAAAGTCTACCTTGGAGTCAAAAATATCCAAAGAAAACAATATTTTCTTGTATTAACTTTTGCAGTGGCAAATGCACGTGAATGAAGAATTTCCTGAAAGAGTAAGTTGCTTCATTTTAATTTTATAAGAATAGAAAGTATTGTTAGAAATTGCGTTAAAAATAAATTTTGAAACGTTAAATACAATTAGGGAAACAAATTACCGGAATGGAATGAGTATCGTTAAGAAGGTAGCTTTTGTCTCTTTAAGATGGTGTAAAAATATTGTTCGTGCCATAAGTATTTCAGAAGTTATTTGCGAAAATTATCTAAAAATTGGACTTAAAAATGGCTTAATTTTCGTTATTTAATTAATTTTTTTAGGAATTAATTATTTCTAAATGTTTGAAATAGCACAGATGACCGAGAAATAAACCTGCAAATTTCATGTCGCTATCGTTCACCGTTTAGGAAGAGTTCTTGTGACCGACAGGCAGACGGACACAAATTTTTCTATTTTATATTATAGATATTATTGATTGGAAACAAATGTAAAAATAGTATTGTCACAATTTCTCCTTTCTTTTCACAGAATCATAAAAATTAAGAGTATTACAGAGCCGAATTTATTTATCGTGATATACAAATATTTATTTAATACATTGCGTGTTGCATAAAAAAATTAACTTGTGAACTTGGCCAGTATTTCATTAGGGGCAATGAGTGTTTGAAAATCAAGACTTCAATTGTAGTTAAATGACAGAATGAATATAACTATTGCATTTTGCTATTTCACAGCCAATTACTTAAAACAATGGAATAAACAGGTAGAAACTCGAATTTCGCAATGCAGCATATAATGTTATGCTTACACTAAAAATACTTTCTGAATGTAACTAATTTTCTCTCCACAATACACACAAAAGTATGTACCTTTTCAATCACTATTTGAAGCACTTTCGAAAGTGGAATTACTGGTTAAAATATTCCTTTCATGTTATTAATTAGATAGAGAATTATTCAGTTGAATACTTTCAATTTTATTTCATTCCTCTTGAATTAATATGAAACGTGAATTTGCGTGAATAATCAAACTCGACGCAGCAAATTCTTTGTAAGATGATATTCACATTGAAATAAGGTGGAAGGTATATTCTGCGTTTAAAATATTTATTGATTATAAATAATTTGCATTGAATATATTTTAGAGTTAATACATCTGTTTATCTGTAATTTGATATTTAAATCTTACTGCTTAATATTTTATTCAAAATGTTTGTTTCCTGAATATTGTTGCGAAATGTCTTACTGTAGGTGTATTGTGTAAACAGTCCGACACGCAGGATAATGGAGAATGAAGATTTATTTACAAATATGCAGGAAAACACGTAGCACAGGTACAGGAAACAATAGTTCTTGCACAGATTACCAATGTAAACAGACAACAATTCGCAGGTAATAACAGTTCAGTACTTTGTTATCTAACAACACAAACAGTCAGCAAATAACTAATAACTAGTAGACCATAACTGCATTTTCAATAGCGCTCAGCTGAGCAGCTCGCACTGCGGGTAGAACTCCAAAGGCATTCGTGCTCCAAGGCAATCCCAGTCGATAAAGACGCTCCTCTGATCTAAGCGCCGTCCTTAAATATTCTCTCCGACAGGCCGTGACGTCACATGGTGTTTTCTCGTGTATTCCTTTTCCTAGTAGAAATATCGAGAAAAGGGTTGCATTTTCGAGAATCATCTATTTGTCGCCAAGGTCGCCAAATCGCCAAAATGGTCGCCAAGTTTGTCGTCAAGGTCAGAGTGCCATAACTGTCGCTGAGGTCACACCATGCTTAACCTTGTAAAACTCTCTTCCCAACCATAAGACTCGCATTGCTGGGAAGCTACTTTCCATGTTTAACAATATGTTCTTTACATTTGTGCTCTATATTCTGTTAGCATCTACAACACATCGCTAAATTCCGTTACTAAAACTCGACAAAGCTAACTAAAAACTGCGAAGCAATTCTCTTCCGTTTTTAATACAAAACACTTCGGAAATCAGGACGTTATCATGTAAACAAGTAACACATCAATAAAGTATTTATTATTTATTACCCACGCCCGCCCACTCACCCATGAGGACATCAATAAATATAAAATAGCGAAAAAGAATGCTTTGTATGACAATGCTTGCTTCTAGTTTACGGCACGAGAGCCATGCTGCGCCGAACGTAGTTAGATGAGCATCCGTAATGTTACATCGATAAAGAGTGTTGAAAATATAAACCGAGTATGGACCTAAGTTTTGAAATAGCTTGTCATGAAAGGATTAAAATGTGCATGCCTAATGATTTTATGATAACATTTAAATTTAACAGTAAAATTTATTGGACGTAAGCTAGGTGAACACTGGAGAGGTTACCAATCAGAGTTGTCATTATAGATGAAGCCGATTTAAAATAATATCTGTTGCTGGACTTTAAGACATGACATTTAATTAGTGTATGTTTAACGGACCTTATTCAATTACTGTCAAAGTAAGCTGGAGATTGTTCTCCAAGCCGAAAATAACGAAATGAGAATCTGATAGAACCAATGCCAAATCTGCTGAAAACGGTTCCAAGTTTGCAGATAAATGTTCTGACAATTGCCATAAATAGAATGAATTCCATTTAGCGTGTTTTCCTTTTATTTTCATAACTGTCTTTAAAACCCATTCGAACTTTTTTCTACTGTCAGAAATGTAAACAGGTATCAATCTACTTCCTTAAATCCAAACTGACACTGGTGAATATAAAATGAAAGTGACCGAATGAGCAGCGCATTCTACTTGTTATTTCCCAGCGATACCGATATTAATAGTTGTTCGAAAAATAAATCCGAATGTTAATAGATCACTCCCATATTCCAAGTAGTCTTCATGACTGTTCTACACATTTAGTGCTGTTAAACAATGTCCTAATGTTGAAAAATCATGAACCATTGCACACTAACCCTAGTATTTATTTGAGTGATATTAGAAACATAAAATTATTTTAAAGGGGAAACTTTGGTAAAAGACTTCTTTTTCCTCAAGCAATGGAATGGATTTTTCGTTATTAATATAGTTTAATACGGAGACAATTAATTTCATTTTTAAGTTTTCATTGAAGTCTTTTAAGCTGGAATCAGTTTTTAATGCTTTTAATTGGGTTTTTTTGTAATGGAAAAAATTATTGCATTTCTAACTATCAAAATGTCTTCCATTATAATGATACGAGATTTCACCCTAAATTTTCTGATTATTTGTAGGCGTGAGAAATAATCCCTCAGAATGAACAAAGATCATAAAATAGATATGAAGTCATTTTTGTCATGTAATATATTTTTGATTAGTTAGTGCATTTTTTTTAGAAAAACTAATATTAAATTAATGAGATGAATATTATTACTCTAAATGCTCGACATTTATTTATTACTGTGTTCTTAAAAATCTAAACATAGAAAACAAAAAAAAATTATAATATTATTTTGTATGTTTTGCATAATATTCCTGTTGCTGCCATGTTTCTTTGCTTGCTAAGAAACATAAGCTAAAATTTATTCATAGTCACAATACTTATTAAAACACTGGTGTGTTCCTTTCAAATAGCGCTCTTTATAAAATATAACTATTTTCCGAAAAAATATGAAAAGCTGAAAAGTTTGAGATCAAAATCTTTGTTCCGTTTTAACCTTAGGGAAGAAATTATTTTACACTGAATGAGAAGAGAAAAAATTGGGTTATAAAACGTTCATGACTGGCTTTCTGATATTGATATTTCAGCGGATAATACATGCATTTTCGCTTCTAGATTTGAACTGAAAAACATCCAAAAAATAATTAACGTTCCGTAAGAATACTGATAGTACTTCACGAATGCTAGGAGAAATGGAGGAATGGAATGCTAGGAATGCCTTAAGAGAAAATAAAATAAAAAAATATTTAGATGATTGTGTTATTTTTTAACAATAAATAGCGGTTAGCAAGTAAAGGTATTTTTTATGAACCCGCGCGCGAGGAAGTTTTGCATTTCAGTTGTTTGAGAATTATACAGCATGCTTCATGGTCAGAACTAACAACCATGTTCGGACAAAGAATTTGACTAGATGACTTGAAATAACTACTATTGAGATAATGAATTCAAGAAAATATTTTTTCTAGATTACATGTTCCATTAAGCGTTGCTTAATGCGTACACTCTAGAATCTTGTCATTATGGCATGTCTTGATCACTTAGTAACTTCATTATTGCTTCTCTCTCTTATGATTCGGGCCTTTAAGCCTATTCAGTGAATATTTAGCCTATTCACTGGATCTGATGTGTTTCATTCAACATAACGGGGCATGCACATTTACATTACCCCACGGGAAATCACATGAATGTGAAGATCCATAGAAAAAAAGGGTGGCCATTTTTTTCTTTCAATTGGGTATACACGAGGGTATTTCCTTTATTAACGGATATCGATAATTGATGAAAATTCCCTTCGTTTCCAGATGAAATAAGGAAACATAATTAGCGTTGTCTAATTAGAAAACGGATTTCTCTCATGCGACGCGATTTAGATATTGCAACGGAAAATCTATTCATTGGTGCCATACAGAAAAGAACTTTAGAATATTTTTATAAGGAAAGTGTTTCTTAAAGGGGAGAAAAATGAATTATGAACTTTTACTGAGAGTTTGCAATAAAAAAAAGATTTGCGGTAATGAAAAGCTGAAAAGTGCGAGATCAAAATCTTTGTCCCGTTTTGATTCAAACAACATGCACTTTTTAATGAAAGAAAATTTCCTTTGTAGTCGTTTTAAATATAATAAAAAAGGGCACCTTATTTATTTCATTCTTTTGCCAACTTAGCATAGCATGCACATGATAAATCCCTATCTGTATGGAAAATGATCACTATCATGCTCACGCTGGCTAATCACCGGGGGATTTTGACTCGTCTTCGCCGCGTCTCTTTGGTGGGTCTGGGGAGGCACTCCGCTCTCCAGTGCACCGATTTCTTAATTTCTGGTGTTTTTGGATTTCGTCCGGATTTGTCGGACACTCTGTATGTCTGTTCGTTTAGGATTTAATGTTCCTATTTGCCTTATTTTTCTTTCTCAGTCTGTTTACCTTCAATCATTTATTATTTGGGTTATGCTGTTTCAAAATTTATATCTGTTGTGTTTTTATTGTATTTTTCATGTGATAAGTTACATTTATAACCTTATTTGGATTTTCAAAATTTGTTTGTTTTCCCTATGTTACTAAGTCAAATATTTCATTTACATAAATACGGAGATAAGGTTACTGTAAATTTTTCTTTATTTTTCAATTTATGATGCTATTTGTAGCTAAGATTTGCCCTGCATTCTTATATATATTTCCGATTAACATTTAAAACACTCCAAACCGTTTAGGTGTGCTTTGGATTAGTGGGTGGACATTTTACTAAAGCCTTTAGAAGGATTGCCGTCAGCGCACCTAAGACGATTAATACTTTTTTTATGTTTGTCAAACTGCATCATAGCTAATTATTCTTAAAGTGGACTTTTTAATCATCGGTGCTTTCGGTTCGAGAAAAAAAAAGAAACCACACAATTTATTTCCTCATCCTATTAACCTGCAAGTAAACTTACTTTTGCTAACCTACGCATATTGTGTGGTAAAGTAATTAAGAAATGGAAGTTTCAGGAGAATTTTTCCTTTTATCTTTTCCATGCAATTGTTAGATATTTAATTCCCATATCGAACTCAAGATTATACATGTCTTTGAAAAGGTTGGTAGTTCATGAAACGACCAAGTATTTTTATAAATTCGTTGAACTATTTAAAGGTTTTTAGAGGACGGAAGAATTGAAAACAATTATAATTTTTAGAAGCATATTGTAAAAATGGGAAATTTTATATGTAATAGGATGGGTGATCCTGCCGAGACTGATACAATTCTTTCAAAGATCGAGATTATATTAGTCCACGAAGTATTATTTTATTTCTCTACAAAATAAAACTGCATATATATTTTCCGTAAATAATAGCCAGGCGAAATGAAGTAAATACATTAAATTGCAATTAGGAATTTCAGAAAAAAAAGTAAGTTTTCTTGTGAGATAGTAGGATGAATGTCGAGACATTGATGCAATCTTTTTTGGAGAGCTAAAAATGATTTTACCAACGGTAATACTTAGAACAAATACACTATATTTATACATTTGTTAATCTAATATAGGATTTCAGTCGCGTTTTGATCATAAATGACATAATAAAATACTTATTACACTTTTTTCCAAAAAATTGATTTGTACCAATCTGCCACATACAAGGGATACATTGATACACAAAGAAATATCGAAAATAATGATGATTAACCGGTGGGAGATCAAAACAAAATGTGTTTTATCAATAATCTTTGTATTCCAAATTAAGGTTTAAAAATTTAACAAAGTAAAAAATTTTTATTTTAATCAAAATTCAACATTTTTAATGAGACTGGAAAAATGCAACAATAATGCCTCAGAAAATAATTTATGTCTGTGTGAACAGGACAGTGTGTGTTATAGTTGGGCCGACTGTTCACAGGATAGTGTTATAGTTTGACCAACAGTAGAACAGGTTTTGTAAAGAAGAAAATGAGTGGTAACAGAGTTGAAGGAACGTTTTTTGTGAAGCATGTGTGTTCGGAAAAAGAATGCTTTAGGATGATGTCGCCTTTTTGATTCCTGTTTTTCAGAAGTGAATTTTTTTATACAATGTGTGTTTAAAAACACAGAATATTGATGACTCGTTCATCACACGTTACTATCTTTGTTAAGATGAAGAGTTATGGAGAACTCACTTCAGAGTCATTCATAGATGACTAAGAAACACTTTCATCCTGATCTTCCTGGTGAAGCATGCTTCGGTAAGATTTCTTTTCTTTGACTGTAGTCAAATTAATTGTTTATTCAATAAGTATCATTTTGAATAGTATTTCTTTATAATTGGTCCGTAATCATGTCGCGTGTGCAAATTGTTAATAAACAGAGTTTTTTTCTAATTTGATCATAAGCTCTTGCCTTTGGTGTGCTACTCACTGAATACGATCATAGTCCCATTTAATATGTTTTTTGCAGTTTATCTATTTCAGCATTTTCATTTTTAGAAGATACTTTTTTTCACTATGCAAATATTTTCATACAGTAACATTGCCACAATGTATCACTCTGGAAATAACAAGGGAGAATGTGTGTGTGTGAAAATAATTTGAAGGTAGGGAATGTGCACTTTGAAGCCATTACTGCAAATTTTAATTAATTAAAAATTAAGGGAATTTTAGCGTTCTTCCTCGACGACTTACGAGAATAATATAGCACAAAAATTGTTTTCACACCATCTGAAAATGGAAAAAAATTATTATTCAGATAATATTAGTTAAGTTTCCGTACAAGATGTCTCTCTATTTTTAACAAAATCGTAAAAAATCTTTTAAACTTAATTAACGATAATACTAATTTTTTATTGAAGCGAAATTCAAACCGTTTTCATAGTTTAAACAAATATTTAATTCCGCGTTTCTCTTAGATAGTTCATTTTTACGTTTTTTTATCCAATTTTGAACACGATTTTTCAAAGTAGTTGCTGTTAAGGTACATTGATACACACAGAAGACTTGTATCAATGTGCCCCGTAGTCAATTTTATCAATCTGCCCCAAGAGCTTTTTTACTTAAAACAAGAGGTCACGCAAAAACAACGCTATAGAACCTCAAAATATAATGTAGTTCAGAAAAATAAATCTTTTTTCCTACCTTTGGAGTAGATTCCATGGCAGGAAAACGCAACTAGTTAAAGAAATCATCACACATACTTCGAAAAAAAATTAACTTAGAAGAGAAGATTATCGGTTTGATTCATTTGTAAATTAACTTTTGACTAAGCATGGACACAAAATATACCCTGTGAGAAGGGTTAAAGTGACATATATATGAGGGGATGTGAGCATCTTGAGCCATTCCAATCATCAAAATTTATGGACTGTATCAATGTTCCCGCCTATCAATCTACCCCAACTCTTCCTGTATGAAGTATATTTTTCAACATCTAACGTATGGAAATCTTCTTAATTTCTTCAGATGATTGTCTTTCGATTAGCATTTTTTTATCTTTTTCAAATTAAAAACCGTATTATATTCATACAGGGATGAGATTCTTCCGCTTTTTGGCGGATTTCTGCTTTTTTGTTATTTTGGAGAAATTCCGCTTTTTTATATTTTTCCTTTTTTTTCGGATTTCCGATTTTTTCCCCCTGCAGAAATTAGCTTTTTTCTCGAAAATTCCGCTTTTACACAAAGAAAAGAAACCTTCCTATCTTCCATTTTCGAAAGAAAATTCTGTGAAAATATGTTCGACCGTGCGGCTTAACACCACTGGCTAGGAAACTAGCTGATTCATCTACTGACGTATCAACATTACATCAGCAAGCTGTACAAAGATGAACATTCCAACCTTCAGTGCCATTCAAAGTATTAAGAACCACCTTTTTGCAGAAAACAAAACCTCTGTGGCATATTTTGCAAGAAAAATATTTTTTTGCATGAATTTAAATGAACATGTTAAAAAAATTTGTTGAAATCCTAAGGTCATCTCTTAGTGCGTACCAGGACGAAGAAAGAAAAAAAAATGGAACAAAACCATTTAAATAAACTACATCAAAAAAGAAAAACTCCTGTCAAAAGAGGCAGCTGAAAAGCTATGTGCAAAAAAGCGGAGAATAAGACATAAAAAAAATCTTCTCAAAATAAAAAATAAAACAGATGATTTACCTACTCACTTTGGAGATAATGTAGTCCCGACAACTATGCCAGTAATTAAACAGAGAGATATTAATAAGACTGTGCAAAAACTTTAGCTTTTACTGAAAAGAAACTTGCAGAGGATGCAAACATATCCTTTTTTGAAGAAAAATCTGTCAAAAATAGGAACCCTCCAAAACAAGGGGTGAACTGTAATAATGGTAATCTGTTGCCAACAAAAGCCACACAAACAAAAGAAAACCTCTTCTTTAACAATTATGGAAATGTTTCAAAGGGTTTCAAATAACAATAATGCTAAATGAATTGTACAATTTCTTGACCCCTCTAACTTTATAAGGTGCAAAATCATTGTGCTGTTACTTTTTCAAAAATGTATAAAAATAAAAGAAATAAAACAGAATTCAGTATATGATATATTATTATAATTTATAAAGAGCTAATACACTTTACACAATTGCCTGAAGCAAAATAAATTATTTTTCCTCATTTTTTATTTATTTTTTGAGCTAACTTTTTTCCAAAGGCTATTAAATATAATTCTTCTCAGACTTCTGTTGGGTGAATGTTGCATCTCAGTGATGTACAGGTGGTAAATATGTTTTAATGTCTAATTTTTGTATTTTCTGATGCCCCTGATGATGTGTTAAACTTGAATGTTAACTTTTAATGCGAATGATTTAATAATAATTGAATATTCTTTTCCTTATTTATGAGTACTGAATAATAAATAATTAAGTTGTTAATTATTATAGTGTAATATTTTCATCATGTTGCACGTTCTGATGTTTTGCTTCTTTCGCATATAAATTATGGTACAAATTCTTTGCTCGCGTATGATTTCAGTCTTTTTGCTTTTTCGCCAATCTCATCCCTGATTCATATGACGTCACTACACAATAGCAAAAATAGTGTGTATTCTATCGGTCATTTCACTACACATTGCCTTACCGTTTGTTGTGACGTCATGTCTTTTTCTCTTATATGGAAATAAGTTCCAGTTATTATCTATGGCGCGTTTGACCTGAGTCTTGTGAAAATTAATTGACCTCACTGATAAGGCAAAGAAAGGTTTGACTAAATATAAAGAGTAACATTAATAACTAAATAAGTATTAGCTTAATTATGACTCTGAGTCAGGGAGACGTATTAGAGGGTTTGTTGAACATGTGGATACAAAAATTTTAATTCAAAATAAATTTTCAATATATTTCCTAACTGGGCATGGACCATTTCCATACTATCTTAATATTGTTAAAATCCTTAATTCACACCTTTGTATCTACAGGAAAATAGGGGATGAAAATCACTATGTTTTTTACTGCATCCACACAGAAAGGTATCATCTTAAAAAACCATCACATGATTTTAAAAGAGTGGTTTAAAGCTTTACTCTTTAACAAAATTGCCACTTTTAAAATTCGGGAGCTATTCCATATAAGTGATTACATATGCAATAGACTTTCCCAACAATATCATGGGCATTCTTTCATGGGCTGACTTTCTTTCTTTTTTCTCTTCTAAGTTATGTTACAGAATTCGGGGGGGTTTCTATATCGGCATTTTTTTATCCTAAATTGCGTTATAGATTTTGTTTTATTGATGTTTCTTTTCTTTTCCGAAATTATTTTTCTTAGATATTTTTCCTGTATCTGTTTTCTAAATTGTATCTCAGACTTCGTTTTTTAAACGGTACTTCTTGTATTTTTTATTTTATTTCTTATTCATTAATTTTTCATTTATTGCTTATTTTATGTATGTTTCTTTATTTATTACGTATATTTTGTAATCATTTATTATTTATTTTGTAATTATTTATTATGTTTGTTATTTGTACTTTATTATATTTATATTAACTTTTGTATTGTATTACTTTTAATGCATTTTCTTACTTATATTGCTTCATATTATGTTACCTAATTTTTTGACTTATATTGTATATTTCTACTATGTTGTATTGTACTACTTTAATATTTGAAACGAATTTTCCTTTTCGACGACTCGACTTTACACACTTTGGGTAAGCATGGTCGACGTGGGCAAAAAAAAACATTATTAACTTTCTGCAATTTCTTATTCTCATATTTTCATCAATGCATGCAAGTTTTATTAAACAGAAATATTATTTCGAAATATTTTAGAATGAATTGTTCTTGCTCTCTTAATGTCATAACTCTGGTAAACACATTTTTATCAGACTCTTTTGGTGTATATATATATACATATATATATATATATATATCGTATTAATGGATCTCATTCTTCAAGGGGTGTAATAAAGCGTGTCATTTCGCACTAACGATATCTATCACCCTTTATTCTAACTTCCGAAAAATTAGTTAAACTAACAGGACACACTCACATTATAAACCACGTGTGCATGGGAAAGAAATGAAGTAGTTTTGGTCTTACTGAAGGAATTGGTAAAGGGTGAATAGTTTATTCCTTTAATATATTTGTAATTTTAAGATTTTTTCATTTCACTTTTTAAAAATTTTTAGCGAAGCTTTATTTGAATTTTGAATAGTTAAATGTTAGATAATTTTATTAGTATTTGTAATAAATATGGAAAAAATTTAAACTAAACACTTATTTTCGTTTGTCCAATTAATGCTACATCACACAAGTCTATCAGTTTTCACAAAAATTAAAAAATGGAAGCGAATTATCTATGAACCAAATGAGATAATTGACTAATTAGCCATACTTTATGATCATATTTTATAATGTACATGAACCTTACTTTAAGTTGCATGTATATAATCTTCTTAATTTTTATATTTAGTCGTAAGAATATTTATATATTTGTATAATATACCTCTAATGAAAAAATACATTTAATTAGGTAATACATAGGATTTATTCAAATTCTGTTCACTAAGGTATGGAAAAATTATTTATTTTAACTGAAACTAAGTTTAATATTTCATTTTATTTTGATTACAACTAGGAACAGATATTAAGTATATTTTTTTCCTTTTCAGTTTATTTATAGAAGCCAACATTTCAGATACTATTCGTCTTACAACAAATAATACGAATATAATTTTTTTTTGTGTTTGTCTTGAGTTTTAATAAAAAATAAGAAGAGTTCTGAATAATGAAAATAGAAAAAAATTGTAATAGCTGTAACTTTATCTAAAAACGTATTGTGAAAAATGTCTAAATGATAACGGCTGCGAAAAAAAATGTAAAATTTTATTCTTCAGGAAGCAAATTAAATTTATATAATATCCAGTTTATATAGTTAACGTTGTTTGAAACACAAGTTTTGTCTTTTTGGTGTTTGGGATAATCCAAGTAGACTTTCAAAATCAATTTCAGCCCCTCTAGGAACCTGTACCACAAACTTTTGGAGAATGGCTACAACATACAGAAACACTTCTATCTGGGCTAATGATTTCCCCGGGCAATCTCTTTTACCTATGGAAAAAATGGGACACAATAGACACAAATTAGAATCTTAGAATTTCAATAAAATAGTACAAAACTCTATAGATAATTAATTTGAGTAAAGTATTGATAGCAAATTAGAGCCATCAAAGACTGTAATTCAGGTCTGTAGGGGCAGTCGATGGCTCATACTGAATAAATCATTGTTAAGTAAGAGTTAACTATGCCTTCAACTTCCTCAAAGAAGAAGCCATGAACTACAATCTTCTCAAGACACAATACAAAAATCAAATATCTTTTACTTACAATCGATCATCATGCTTTCTGTTTCACATTTTAGTGAGCAGACAAACTTTGATTTTGTGTGACCGAAAATATTAGCTGAACTCATATCCTTATTATAACAGAGCATTAATTTTTGAGGAAAGCAAAGCAGGTATTAATAGAAGAACAGTAAAATTTCTGTTTGATAATTTGAATATCATTAAACTTCTTTATAATTCAACAATTTTATGAATGTAACGTAAAATTCTCTTATCAGTAACTTTACAAATATTAATTCAAGTTCTGCTTTAATATTTAAAATTTCCTACCGTTTAAAATTTCCGTTTATTCCTTAAACCAACTAACCTTTTTCCAATAATAACTGAAATAATAAAAAACTGAAATCTATGGCAGTTTCATTGATCAATAAAATTTAAAGTTTATGTTACATAATTAATTAAATATATAATTAATATGCTTACATTATAATATAATTAATATGTTAAATAGTTAATTTAAGGTAAAAGTTTGAATAACAATTTAGTTATTCAAACATGAAGCATAACTGAATAATAAATAGTCAGTAAATTCTTGAATTTTCTTACAAACATTTAGAAAACAAGTACCTACCAACTGAAAAAGGAGTGGCACATTCAGGTTTCACAAATTTCTTTCCATCATCGCTCAAAAATCTCTCAGGTTTGAATTCATGGACATCATTTCCCCAAATCCTCTCATCGTGATCTATAGCCCATAAAATTGCTAAGACATGTGTATGCTTCGGTATTGGGTACCCTCGCAATTCTGTGTCTTCAAGTGTACTAAAAGATAAAACTAATTCATAATAGTTTTTTTTCAAAATTTTGTTTACAATCTTCACGAATTTATAGTGGGTTCAGCGCTAAAGTGAGATATATCCATGGCATAGATTTCTGAGAAAATAAATCTTAGAGTTGATTAGCTGCATTTAAACTAACAGGGGACTTCTAACTATTCTTGATTCATGGTGGATACAAATTTAACTATGAACTTAAACCATTAGAAAATACAGGTAAGTCACAAGTCGCCATACAAATGGGGGAAGCGATGACCAATTTATTTTTCTTTTGGATGAAGTTGAACCAATTTAAAAGAGATGCAAATTACGAAGGAAGAAGGAATTTACATGATTATGTTGGCTGGGAATGATACCACCCGCCATGTAGAGCGTGCTTTGAATGGAACGCAAAAAACGCAGATAACCTATGACATCGTGGCAAAACATATTATGAAATTCAAAAAGTCAGATTCCGTCGCCGATGCAAGAATATATGGAAGACCATAGACGATAACACATGAAGGCACATGAACACGGGTAATAACAGCGATGTCCGGGAGTTCCATGAAAGGGACCCGACATCTCACTTGGAGCCAGCCATAGCAATGTCATGTGTCAGAGGATAACAAGTGATACCCATACAAGCTGCAGATGTTGCACCTTCTTTCCCTATTTCTGTGGAGTCTTGCGGCTCACACTGTATTGCATTTCTACACTACAATGGCAATGCTAGTGCAAAATAGGGAAACATGGACTTCACACAATTTAACTCTGATCCTTCCATACATTGTGGTGTATATCCTACGAAACAGAAAACAGTACTCTTCAGTACTGTTTAAGCATGAAAGATCCTCTGAAATATGAAGTTTAAACTCTGCTATACGTACAATAGAATCAGTGCATTATAACAAGATAAACGTGAAATTACCAATGCCACTACAAAACTTACGTTTCGACAAAAAAGGGTCGAATTCCTTAATCGCCGTTTGGCAACAGGTCGCAAGTTCAGATTGTTTACATTCGAATCGGCGAATTTAGTGTGATCTGGTACAAAGAAATTTTTCAAAATTAATTTAAGTTGGATAGGTTCGATTATAAATCGGATCTAATGAAACTGATGAGGAATCTTTACTAAGATGATTCAATTGCAATGAACAAAATAGAATCAAACGTGATCCCCAAAGAATCATAATGTGATTCTCGGGGGTGGACGAGCGGAGCGAGTAGGGGTGTAACCCCCTAGTTTAAATAATTTAAATAAAGGTAGTCATAACAAGAAGAAAAATTCTTTTGCTAACTAAAAGGATAATTTAAGTATTCCTCATATTTTCAGTGAAAATTTATATTTTTCATTTCGGAGAGGAGTGGAGCTATTTTCTTATATGTTTAATTAATGTTATATTACTTTTCTTTTTACATATCGTCATTCGTGTCCGTTTACAGTATCAAATAATTCTAATGTAAATCCTATTGAATGTATTTAAATAAATAATATATTTAATTAATTTAATTTTAATATTTTAAAATTTTCTTTATATTTCTCAGAAGGTTCTTGATGCATACATTCGCCAATGAGTTGTCAAAGTCTTTATGCTTAAAACAGCAAAGTACATAATATGATGAAAACCTAAACATTCATTTTCGAACTTTCACAACCCAGATTCTTAAGTAAAAACTTGAAAAACGTTTTATGTAGATAATCGACTTTTTCTGCTGCATTGGAACAGACAAAAGCTGAACAATGACAATTTTCTTCCTATTCAAAAATTTTGTTCAATATGTAAACACTTTAAACACAAAGCAAGATATGAATAATTGATGGATGCACTATGTGTGGTAAAGTATAATATATAGCTACATGTTTCGGCGAGGTGCGCACTTACGTTCGCAATGTAATTGCGACATCACATGAATTGCCACCATTGTTCTGCGTTTCAAATAATATATTAGGAATTAGTTAAAAAGCAAGTTTTGGACTTTTTAGATCTAATTTGTGAACAATTTTCACTGATTGTAGTCTATGACATGACTGCAACCATCTGTATGTTTCGGTATGACGTACGATCGATTTTCCTTCTTTACGATCATCATAAGATATTTGCTTTCATCTTATTATCATTAAGGGTTGTTTAGAAAGGATTTATCTCCATTAAATTTTCAATTTGACAATTTGAAAGACATCAAAACAATTTCATGATAACCAGTCAGTTAATTGTTTTATATATTTCAACAACTCTCAAACCACCCTATCAAGGAGTTAAATGTTAAGGTTGAATTAACTCTATGGTAATTTTACTGAGCTGATATGAAACCTTTGTATCAAGATTCATCAAAATCGCTGCAGCTATTCTGTACACCTATCCCTTCACGCTTTGGTATTGGTCGTCATCCCCAAGACTTGTTTAGATAAGATTTGAACCCACAAATTTGTATTCAAAAAGGTTGAAAATGAAAATAATATTTTATGTCGGTCAGTCCACTAGTTATATGTATTTAAACGGGTCACCCCAACACATACTGGAGAGGGTGAGTTGGGATTGGGGCTGATATATCACTATATTATTTTTAGTCGTCCGATAAGAAACACGTGCGATCAAAGTCACCCAGACCGTTTGGAAGCGATGTGACAATACACGTATGTATAACGTTGAATTTTATATAGAGAGATCTTGTGATACATAAGGTAAATATAAATGCCATACTTACTATCGCATCAAATTCAAAGGAACGATGGTCTTCCACCTCATGACTTCTGCCAGAGTAGCTTCTGTGAAAGGCATGTTGATGCGATCCTGCCATGTTGGAAAGCGGTCCGTTCCAAAGACTTCGTCGATTTCGGCATGGATTTTTCTCTGCACTTCAGGATAAGCAGCGCATGCCAGAAGTGTCCAGTCCACCGTTACGCGAACAGTTTCACTACCGGCACCAAAAAAGAGTCTGCTCATGTCAATCAACACCTCCTCTATAAATAAAACGAATAAAATATAATGGAAGTCAAACCGATAAATATTCAATCAAACCCTAATTAATGAAGGCGGACTCAACACGTATACTTATGTTCTGAGGATAAATGAAAACGTTCTTCGTATTCTTTTATGGGTTAGAAAGTGAGACAAATTATGTAATATTTAATTTCCTATTGCAGGCTTGGAATACTGAAGAGCAGAACCAGAGAAATTTTCAGTGAACTTTCCCTGAAGGTCTTGTACTGCGCTCATGTCCGATCCAATCTGGAATACTGCAGTATTATCTGGGATCCTAATTACCAATCAAAATTTAAACTATTGAGCGAATACAAAACAACTTCTTGAGATACTTACTTTACAAGAAAAATGGATTTTACTTGCAGGATGCATCTTCTTCACTTCTACATAATATCTTTAATATGCCTAGTTTGTGTTCCAGACGAGATGTTTCTTGCGTTCTTTTCTTTTACAAAGTTATTAATGGTTCAATAGATTGCAATGATATGCTGAGCTCTATAGATTTCGCTGTGCCCGCCAAATTTTTAAGGAACCAAAGTTCCTTTCCAAATGTATATTCAAAATGTAATTGTATTAACAGGTTCTCGATATATAGGTTTTATAAAATGCTTAACATGTTCTCTGATGTACTTGACATTTTTAATATGCCTTTTGGTGCTTTTAAATCGAAATGTTTGCAGCTTGTAAATACTTAATGTGTTTTATTTTGCCTTTTTGCAACTTTTTAGATTTTATGCGTTTTGATTTTCATTGTTCTTATGTAATCGGCCATTTTTTTAATCTTTTACATAGGTTTTAATTTTTGCACTCAGTTTTTTGCGCCGTTTGCAATTTATTTTTTTCTTAAGTGTTGCAATATATTTTTATCTCAAATGTGTATTTACGTCTTTAAACTTTTAAACTCATGATGTGTTTTTAGAGAATTCGGTGCTTGCGTGTTTTGACTTTTTAACCCTTGCCTTTTGAAAATGGTCTTTTAATTTTTTTTAAAAATACGACTTTTAAAACCATAGTGTGTTTTAATGTTTTTCTGAACAACAAACACAAAGAACAAAATCCACAAAGAATAAATTTTAAAAAATGCGCTAGAAAATAAAATGTTGGACACAGACAATACACAAAATCATACAAATTTTGCAAAAGCATATATAATTAAAAACGAAAACAAGGTATCCGAAGACGTACGGAGCACTTTTTTTTAAAATTGTGTAATAGAAACACCAAAGTATGCTTTTTAGATTCGAATTTAATAAAGATTAATATTAGTGTATGATTTTTGAGTATAAATTATTATAAATTTACAAAAATCTTGAATTTCTGCTGCTTTTTAGAGGAAATTCCCAAAAACTTCAAACATGCTAGAGGTCAAACTTTTGTAATAATTCAAATAAAACTAATACTAAAATAAACTACATACTATGGACTAGTGCTTGTACTAGAATCTTAACATTCTTTGTATAAATAAAAACTTTAGAGCTAATCGAACAATAATTATAAGATTTTCAGCAAATTTTTCATGTCATTTTTCAGATAAAAGACCATAATTAAAAAAATATTATTACAATATACATTATTCTAGTACATTCACTAGAGACACATTTGAAGAAAATGTTCACAAAATTTCAAAACAATCGAACGATAATATCTTGAGTTATCATGTTTGAAGTGTGAAAATTTTTCATAACATCTAGTTTTGAGAAAAATCAAATTTTAGTTTTGCCACATGCTTAAATTAAGTATCTAAACTTAAAAAAAATTCCTATAAATATACTAACATCATATTAACTTGAAAAAATGCAGTTTAAAAGAATCTTTGACAGGATTCTGTCGTTTAAATGACAACTTCCGGTTAATTAAACGCCCACTTCCGGTTTTCGGTTTGTTATAAAACAATTAATATCTTATCTTCTAATTAACGTACCGACAAAAGTAAATATGTTTTCGAAAGGTAAATGAAAGAACTATCCAAATCATCAAAAATTTAAAAAATGGGAAATTTGGCCGAAAATCGACTATTTAACGTGTTCGGATTTAAATAAATAAAATTTAAGTAGCGTAGATTTTTACACACATAACAAAACGAATATAGCTTTATTTTAAGAATATTTATTCAGTGATTTTAAAAAGTAATGAAAGTTCATTTTTCTTTCTTCTTATTTGCTCAATTCTATCCATATCTGTTTATTCATATTTAAATTTAAAAAATATTTATAAAACAAAGTTACTTCTGAAAGTGGTATTTGGATCATTGCTCTTTTTCTGAATCTCTAGAAGATAACCATCCATATAATCGCGGATATTGTTGGGGTCTAGTGTGTCTTCGTGCTGTTTTAACTCCTTTCTGAAAGAAACAAAAATGTAGATGGCAAGGCATTACAAGATAGCCTATATTAATATATTATTATAGCAGTGAATCTAAATGCCTGGCTCCAAATTACAAGCCAAAATAACACGGACAAGTTCTTTTGAAAGCATTAAGATTTATTACAAACTCAAAAAAGTAAAACAGAATCGATACATTATATTTAACACCAGCTATTAGAAAGGGGATATCGGAGTTGGGCTCATTGTTGTAGTTCACCTCGTCATTCCACAGTTCTAAGTCTTTTGCCGTCGGTGCCTTACCACTGGTGGCGCTGTTCTTATTGCGCAGGCGCATTTGTTACATTATTTAAAAAATTTATTGCAGTAACATTATTAAATAATAGAAAATTTTTCGCTAGCTAAATAGCCGAATTTTTTAGCGATAAATTTATCTAATTCTAAACATTTTAGCTATCTTAATAGCAACAACGTCTTAAGAAACCGATCCTTCTTCCTAGACACAAATATTAATTGCTTATAAAAGGTACTTAAAACATAAATTATCATTATAAAATATGTCGTATATATGTCTATATATATATATATAGACATATAGACATATATCTATGTATTTATAGACATATATGATATATATATATATATATATATATATATATATATATATATATATATATATATTTTTTATTCTATATATATATATATATATTATATATATATGTCATAAATATGTTATTTAGTTCTTTAAAGGAAAATATTTTATCCCAAAGCATTTGATTGTATATTGTATTTTAATTCTTTGGTCGAAAAATAAAAATTATCTTTCGAAAATTCCTTCAGGAACAAATGTTTATCTGTTCTAAAAATCTGATAACATTCATTTTGATATCTCATATCATACAACCTGTAGGCATAGGTGTTATTTAATTCAGAAGGCATCTTGATTCAAGAGGACATTTGAAAGGCAACACTGGGGAAGTAGATAAAAAACAATATAACGTTAGCTTGTAATTCCGTAGCTTACTTTCAGAATTTAGTACTCTATATTTTAATCGGGCTCTCCTTCAAGTGATTTGTTTTGAGTTGTGTCTTCCTTTCAATGAGTATAAAATACTTTATTTAATGCAAACAGTATTATTTATATGTACAGAACAGAAAGCCGTTTTTCACCCCCTACCGTGACCACTTCGGTCACTGAACGGTTTGATGGAGATGACACGGAAAATGTATATATATATATATATATATATATATATATATAGTGCCTACAATTTCATCTTTATCTAATAAGTTTCCTCAAGTTTCAAGAAGTGTTCTTTATGGAATTGTGATATAACACTTAAATCATCGTAAATCGTGCTCACTATGGGCAAGCGGCAGATTTCTATGAGGATGGAATTCAAACGCTGGTTGTAGGATACGACGAATGCCTTAACATTGGTGGAAATTATGTTGAAAAGTAGATTAAAGTACAGGCTTTCATCTAAAAATAAAATTGATAAAAAAGTATACTTTTGTGTTTTTAATTTCAAAACTGTACTTACTTAAAAAACAGCCCTCGTTCTTAATGTAATACAAGTAGTGCTATTTATATGAACACAGTTATTCAAAACAATTGTACCGATTACAAATGGATACGATTTCCGTGTAAGCAACGGTAGAAAGGAATATTTGAGCACGATGCAGAAAGATGTTAGTTGCCTGCATATGCAAAAATTGCCTTATGTGATTCTTTTGGTGTCATGAGCAACTTCCTTGTGTTAATCCATTCCACTCTGCCACTCTGACGCATGTTCGCTGTCATTTAATCGTGTTGCCAAGCCACATACATGTCCTGCATGTACCAATCTAAATCTTCTGAAATCACTACTTAAGTTTTCATTTCACTGGAATATATCGAAGAGTGTCTTAAGGCCCCCTTTGTGTGCAGCAATTAATGAACTAAAAGTACGTATAGAGAAAGCGTCCCGTGATAGTGAAACCGACTACCGCAAGGGTGTTGCCTGTGGGAACCATGGGAAGTCACATAGGTCAACTATCATACTTGCAAACGATATTTAACCACTTAACTAGTTATTCCGAATTTATTGGTGCATCTAATTATGACATTTTTACATTTAAAGTCTGAAATTACGGCATTCGTATACGTTATAATTCGACACAGAAAATGAAGAGTAACTCATTAGCATCTCAAGTATTCTATGGACTCTTAATTGAATCAATAGGACAACAAATTCCCAAAACAGAAAGTGTCATCTAATTAGACAATAGAGAAAATGGATTAGTTAGGTGGTTAAGTATCATTCTGCATTGAGTTCAAATGTTTTGCTTCTGTTATTGTTCACTAGGAAGTTAAATCAATTTTTAATCAATGCCTTGAATTATCCTGTTTTCACATAATTTTAGAATGACATCTGATCACATCATGATCTTTGAATAAGATAAACATATCTTGTCTGGTATCATTTCAAAATGCTCTTTTAAATTTTCCTTCTCTTTTCATAATGTCTTAACTTCTTGCAACTACTAGCCAAAAACGATTTTTCAGATCATGCACTGCTTATGAAAGTTACGGTTAGTTTGATTTCAGATAAGAACAGTAGCATCTCCACAAGAGTTTAATTTAAATATTTAAATGTTTTCTTTACTTTCTCATTTTTGTTGGTTGTTTTGAACATAATGTACGTCAAATTGCTACGTTAATATTTTCTAGATAATTTAACACCTAACAACTATTAATCTAAAAATAATATTTTTCCTGAAAATTAATTGAGGTTCCAATTTTATCCCTTCTTTCATATATTCTCGCAATCTTTCATCAATATGTTATGAAAGTTACTATTTCAAACTTGTTCTCACAAAATTTTTATAATTCAACAATTTTTAAAATTTGTATTGTCTAACAGCATTTCTGCATCAAATGATTCATCAGATGAGGAAATAAAATGTTGAAATTTTAACTGCAACAATGCATGTGAAAGTACCTGATAAATTCTTTCATTTCTGTAAGATGTTTGACCAGTTGCCCATTGCTTCCAAGTTTAAATTTCCTCATGAATGCTCCTATCCAAGGGAAAAAAATCTGCCATGATGTAGCTCCTATGAGACTTGCCACACCTCGTATAATGCGATCCAAATTTTGTCTCTCTGGATCATCATATTTCAGACGCTTTCCGAAAACTAAAGAAGATATGTTGTTCGACATGCTTGGTGCTAGAAGATACGAGTGCTTCACAGGTTCTCCGTTGCATTCAGATATCCGCTGGAGCAATTCTATGATTTCTTCCTGCAGAAGTTTAACATTTATAAACTCTATAAAATATTTTTAGTGTTTTATTACAGTAATTTATTTAGTGAATATTTTATTCCTGAGAAAGTTTTCTAATTATTTCATTTATAATTATAAATGGCAATTTAAAACACTTGTGGAATTTTTTACCGACGCTGTTTAAATGCACACTTCTTTCTTTATTTCTATTTTTCTCATTATGCATACGCATGACTCTCTCCTTTAGTATAGACATTAGTATAGATTGCGCCTATTATTTTTTGTATATCGTTGTATAAATACAAATTAGTCAAAATTTTCCTTTAGGCCCTCTAAACACCTATGTGCAAATTCTCAGAAATCATATGAGTTGTTATGCAGACATGTAATTATCTCCATTGGTTTGGGTGTTATCGGTCTGATTGCACTTATCATTTTTGCTTAATGTTGTGTCAATACCGTATAGTCCAAATTTGCTCTAAGGACATTGAAACGCCTAAGTTCAAATTATTAGAGGATATACAGGATGAACACAAATGATGTGACACATTTCAAATATTAATTAAAAAATTAATTAAATGTTGGAACTAAGGTTTTTTTAAAAGCGAGCGCATCTCAAAAAGTTTTTTTTTTCAGATAGGTAGCGCGGCGTTAGGCCGTTCTAAATTTGTTACAGCGAGAAAATTCTGTACGCAATGGCTACCGATCAGCAGAAGCAGATGCGTGTTTTCTGGTTTCTTTTATTAGTTTTTCTTGAATATCATGAAAACTTTTCAGTTTCCACACTACATTTGAATTAACAAATTAAAGAGAGTAAAATTCCCTACAAATACATGCTTTTATTTTTCTTCCGGATTTAATATTTTCTCTGATAATGGCTCTAAACAAATTTTTGATTTCCAGTAATTTACGACCCCATAGACCACCGAAATGGAATGTTACCTATCTGAAAAAAACCTTTTAAGATGCGCTCTTATTTTTAAAAAATGGTAGTTCTAACACTTCGGGTTTTATTTTATTAATTTTTGAAATGTTTCACTTCATTTGTGTACACCCTGTAAGATTTCTTTAGATACTGATGAACAGCAATTCATCATTTTCCCACACAAAACGAAAATAATGCATATTCCTTAAATTTAGATTGGCAACACAAATATAAAGTGTCGTATTACGTTGAAATATATTTTGCTTCGTTTGCTCATCGTCTTATATGGCTTCCTCATTTGAATATCTATACTTACAAAAGGAAATGTTTGTGTGTAGGACACGGGCATTTCCCTTCATACCTTCATCGCTTTAATCTTCGAACACATGACAATTGTTCTTGCGGAATAAAAGGAAATCCATTGCACTATGCCACAAAATGTCGGTTTACCCTCTCCTGGCATTTCCAAATTCCTATAGTGTCACTTAAATTACAGTGGTTGAAAAACATTCTCACGAATAACTTCTACTCCTAATGCGAACCCGACGAACCCGACTTCTACTCCTAATGCGTTTCATATGTGATGAGAACAATCTCAATGTAGAGGATAATAATTGAGCACTCATCCACCCAGACTGACACACACTTCCGGCTACTTATGACTTTTTTCCCTGTACGTATTTTTTTTATTTTGTTTGGTTTTCTATGTTGTTCCCCACCCCCTGTCAAATGTACGTTTCTTTTTCATTTTTATTTGTTTTTGTACCTGTTACTTGTTTTTGTCCTATCTTAAAAAATAAAATTCACCTCTATCCATCCAAAACGGAAAGGAGCCAAATGGCTCTAAACATAGGGATGCACGTGGTGTAATGTAATGTTTGTGTGTGTGTGTGTGTGTGTGTGCGTCTGTGCCTCCGAGCGATGTCCAGACTAATCTGTCGCACTTACAATCTGGAAATTTGGCACACAGGTAGTCTTAATGGTGACTCATTGCACCTCGAAGACTCAATTTTAAAATTTAATCTAGAATTATTTTTATTTAATGTTTTGAGTTGTTTTGGTTGATTTTTCGCACTTATTTCTCAATAGAATGGTTTTGAATAATTGTACGAAAAAAATTCATACACCATCGAAAAGAGCACACGATTTCCGTTCTAATGAAGTTAGTTTTGGATGTTTAACTTAATTTACTGAATTTTGACATATTTTTAAACAATAATCACTTTTCTTTTACATTTTTAACATTTAATATTTATTTTCTCGCATCCGTCGTTCTAATAACGCTATCATTTTCAATTTTCTTGAGATAATAACCGGAATATTTATCCCTGTTTTAAAACTAGAAAAGTCAATATATATATATATATATTTAGATTTTCTATGAATTTTTTTTATCGATTAGTCCAAACATTTTTTCTCGCAGACCGGAGCTTTCAGAGCTTTCGATCCATGGTTACTTACAGCTCTCAGCATGCATTTCTACAAACCGATCGGACGTCACCTTCCTCGCAGCAGATGACGTCATTACTTTCGCGTTCTACGCGGAGATGATTTATTTTCGCAATGACCGATTATTATTTTTAAGCGTGTCTTAATGTATTTCTTTGGCTCGAATGTTTTGCTTAAGGTGTAATGTGAATTTCACTTTGTAATTTTTAAATATTGTTTCGGATTAACGTGCTCAGTACTGTTTTAAATGTTATTATCGAGACGATGTAATTGTCTGTGGGCGTTTTTTTATATCTTATTTAAGCCAAGATGCCACTGGTAAATGTTATTGTCGGGAGGAAAAAGAAGCGGGCAAAATCAATAATCTATACTTTTAAAAGGCAATGTTTGTGCGCGTGCGTGTTTCTACGCGATGTCCAGATGAATCTATCGCACTTACAGCCTTGAAATTTGGCACACAGGTAGTCTTAATGGTGACTCAATGCACCTCGAAGCCGGAATTTTAAAATTTGATCAAGGAAAAATTTTTATTTAATGTTTTGTGTGTTTTGGGTAATTTTTGGCACGTTTACGGCTGTAGTATCTTTTCTAAAGATATCAATCAATGCATCATCGGATAGAACAAACAATTTTCTTTCTAATGAAGTTTTTTTGAGCTTCAAACGTAATTTACTGGATTCTGAGAATTTTTTAAAAAATAGTCAGTTTCGCCATCGAAATTATATTTTTCTAAAAATTTGCGGCATCCGACGTTCTAATAACAGTACTATTTTCATTTTTTCCCGCTTATAACTGGAACGGTTCTGCCGGATTTAAAACAAAAACAGTTAAGATATATTTTTCCGTTTTTTTTTAATTAATTTTTTCCTGGTCAGTTGAAAGATATTTTCCTCTAGCGATTATACTCCCGAGGAAGTTTTTCCGGAGCCTTCTCAACATGCATTGTTGCAATTTCATTGGTTGACGGTGCAGAGCGCTGGATACACCATGACCTTCATCTGAATGACTTCGATTATTGTTTTCGCAGTGTCTTAACGTGTTTACTTCTCGCCTATTTTGCTTGTTGTATAATAATCATTGAAAAAGAATATGGAGGCTTTTCTAGGAGGGCGCCATTTTTTTTTTCTTCTCTTGACCGAATCAGATCGACAATAATTTAGCCCATCTTTTAATGGCAATTTTCGCATCTTTTTTGATTACGGATCGAAAAGAACTTTGGAATGAATAGGAGATAATGGCCTTTGTAGCTGAAAACTCCCCCAAAACCCCCTTTAAATCCAATAATAATAATTTTTTCGTTGCAGTTTTTTAATATTGTTTCGGATTAACGTACTTTGTATTGTTTTTCTACAGTTGAAATGTCATTATCGTGAAGAAAAATAAGCGGTAAAATCAATAATGTGTATCTTTCGTATTGTTTCCAGAAATTGTCACGTCATTGTGGTCGTTTTTTTTTTCATTTTATTGAAGCCCTGATTCCACGGGCAACTCCGTGCGCGTACTGCTAGTTAAGAGATAATCACGAAATTTCCAAATAAAATTATTAGATATTCAATAGCAACCTGAAACGCAAAGCTCATAATACTTATGGGAATACATAAAAACTATAGAAAAATGGATATTATGGTGTGGAGATTTTGTATAGGTATAAAGTTAGGATAAATAAAAAATAAATCAAATTAAAATAATGGCATTGTAAAAAAATAGCAAAAAATTGTGGAACGGTTTCCTAGGAGGCAGAACAA
>BGPR01014095.1:0-39656 GCA_013235015.1 Araneus ventricosus | reverse complement strand
TATGTAAGTATGTATGTGAGGCTAAAACAATTATTAACCGCTGAATCGCGCCGAAAGTACCAAAAGATGGGGAATAATCCAAGAAATCCATTTTGACTATTTAAATTCCGAAAATACGATTATTTAAAAAGATATTAATTAAAAACGCCAAAATGAATGAACACTTGCATCAATAAATACATTCTTTTATTTTTGCAAAGAGTCATTTTTTATGTTACGTGTATGTATGTGAGGCCATTTTTCACGTACTGTTGAACGAAGAAGCGCGCCGAAAGTACCAAAAGATAGGAAGTAATCCAAGGGATCCATTTTGACCATTTAAATTCCGAAATTCCTATTAGTTA
Organism: Araneus ventricosus; assembly: GCA_013235015.1. NCBI lineage: Eukaryota > Metazoa > Arthropoda > Arachnida > Araneae > Araneidae > Araneus > Araneus ventricosus. The sequence continues at coordinate 39,312 of BGPR01014095.1, read as the reverse complement.
AAAAGATATTAATTAAAAACACCAAACCGAAATTATAGTTTAGGCAATGGACAAGATTTTTTCATACATTGAGAATAATAATTGACTGTTCATTTACCCTTTCTAATCTAAAAGATGAAAGAAATAATTGGTGATTTTGACACTTAGCCTGATCAAAAAACTATTCAAATAAGCTTACTCAGCCGAAATCATTCGTCAAGATGATAGTTCTACACTATGTGAGATAGATATTTATCCTCCCAGTACTAATTATTTACTAATGTCAACACCAACGTGCCCGAGTCATTCGTTTTTCTAATGGAAGAAATCATCTTGAAAAATAGAAAGTGCTCGGTAGAGGCTTTAAAGAGGAAGTCAACTGTCATGCCGTCATGTCTAAAGTCAGACCAAAAATAATCCGGAATCGGATAGACCATTCATTTCGCCAGGACTATGCGATATATTTTGTTATTTTTTAAAAACAAGTCGTTTTCGACGTGTTTTCACTGACGTAATGTTTAAACCGCTCTTTTCTCCGTATTTATTAAGAAGAGAATGTTGGGCATGTGTCACGTGACCACACTTCTTCTCTCCGCCAGAGAATGACGCATTATTCGATATAGCCCGTGCAACGCCGGGCCACGCATTACAGAAAGGTTTATTTTTACGTAATCGTACATTACACCATCTCCTTTAAAGACGGCGAACTATATATTTTTTTAAAGCTAAGACACTTCCTATTTAATTTGGATCACCCTGTATCACCCTGATGACCAAAAATATTTATTCAATAAATTTGGATTTAAATGAACAGGAGACAATGTCATTACTCTAAAACACTACAAAATTTCTATTGAAATCTGTAATTTGCATTCAATGCATCTTTTATTTCGAAGGCAGAGGCAACCTGGTTTACTAGAAAAATTAGATTAGATTTACCGAAGAATCCACGATAAATGTCCAGGAAGGATTCGAGAAATAAATCTCAAAGGAACACATGGAATAATAGTAATCGAAAAGATAGAGTGAAGTGAAAACACAAGCAAATAACTCCAGCTAAATTTAGCCTTAATTTAAATCCTCTTTCTTCTCATCCTGCAACAAAGGGCGTAATATGGAAATAATTACGTGCGAAAATTCAATTATAAAGTTCGTAAGCCATCTTTACCTAATTGAAAGAGCAGAGATTATACTCTTTAAAAGGCAGGGAGGTCGGAAGTGAAATTTAATGATGCTTTTTAGTAGCATTCGGAATCTAAAAAAAATCAATATCGATCCCCATTTTCTTCTGCCTCTCATCTTTCCAGTTAAAATACTGCTGTTTCTAATTTATATAGAAAATAAAAGATGACGAAGCTCATTGGCAGATGGGAAAGCTCATTTAGAGAGGAGAATATTTTGCCCTTAACCTCACGAAAGGCCGAATATAATCCATATTAAAATTTCAATTGAATTAGGCTTATTATAATTATATTAGATAAGCATAAATTAACTTAATTAATAACCAAAATTCCACCTTTGTGTAATCTATATATATGAAAAAGAGGAAAAGTTTGTTTCTTCGTTTTTTCTTATCTTTATATAGGCGCACACTGTTGGACAAACGGCGTCCAAGTTGGCAGAGTGATGGATTAGCAATAGAGGTAGCTAATGCCTTAAAAATTATTTTAAAATTGAATGATATTTTTATTGATTTATTTTTAATAAGTAAATTCGTGCATAATTTGCATATTTTTGGAAATTAGCTGCATGTATTCTCATTGTAGAACTTTAATTTTTATATCATTGTAAAGCTCAAAATTTCCTCGTTCTAATAAAAGTAATTTGAAGCTTTTGCATAATTTCCCTGATTTTTAGCAAGTTTTTAAAAAACATAATCAGTTTTGCAGAAAGAATTTCAGAATTGAATTTAAATTTCCTCAATTTAATGCTCTAATTTCGTTATCTTTTTCAAATTTTTTGAGGTAATAACTGGAACATTTCTTCTCGATTTAAAATAAGAAAGGTAAAAATATATTTTTTCATTGAATTTTAATTAAATTTTTTCTGAAGTGTTAAAGGTCATCGCTCGATGAAACCATTCTTTGTAAATTTTTCCGTTCTTCACTTTCAAAGTCGCGTGTTGCCTTCCCAGTATATATATTGTATTAGGGACGTCAGACGCTCTTGATCGTTTGATCGAGGATACTATTTGTTTGTTTCTTACTTTCGGCAACGCGGGGATAATGAGAACTTCAGCATTTTTTAAAAACGCGTGAAAGCAATCCGTATTAATAAAAAAAATCTTTCTAATTTCAGATATGTAAGTGAAATTTTGCATAAAAATTTATTTATTTTAATATTGAGGACGAAAGCTGCACCGAAACAGCAGGAATAATGATGCAATCCGAAACGCACTCTCATTCGCCGAGTCGATTTTGACGTCACATGTGTCTTCCTTCGTATACTTCTCTTTCGTTACTTTTGTACCATGTTTTATTTCAAGGCGTTTGTATTAGCTAACATTTTAGAAGTGAAGTTTTTGGCTTTTCTACTATTAAACGTTTAATTTCATAATGGATATTGGTTCTGTACAGGGTAATAATTTGCCAAGGAATGATGGCAAAGAAACTGGACATAAAACGCCGACTCTTAAATTATCTCATTAGAAAAGCTGTTCGTAACTTCCCTTCAACGCATTCAGTATCCGGAACAAAGCGCTATACTATACCACAATAGACTTCGCCTTAGAAAAAACGGGTAGGTTCTCAAAGCTACCCATTAGGCAGCGATAAAGAGGAGCCTTCCCACATACCGAGGAGACTCCGCGATTTCTGTCGCACAAGAAAGAATGAAAAGCTAAGAAAATGATTTTGCATGGTCTGTGAAATTTCGTTTACCTACCAAAAAAAAAGCCGCCAAATCAAAACAAAACAAAAACCCCCAGGAATATACTTATCTCAGAAGTTCTGCTCAAAATAAATTCTGGTATGACATTTTTTTAAAATACACGTGTGCATTTGAAAAATTAATTTTATTTTATATAGTTTTATTTTACTCTTTTATGAAGAATATAATTTATTTCCATCGCACAACTATTAATTATAAGATATTAGTTAATAGTAATTAATATAAAAAATCCGGTAAAAATAACTTATATAAAGAAACCTATATATATTTATAATAATATTCAAACACAACCGAATGCGACTTATCTAGGAATTTAAGGAATTTTATGTACAAATCGACAATCCCTAGGTGTTCGGTGAGATATATTTATCTATCTTTTTTTCACTTGTAATAATTGATAATTAAATTGATTTTTTGAAGACTGATTTTGATATAAATATATTCATTGAATCTAAATCATTTATTTTGCTTCAAAAATTTTGTGAATTATTTTCTTGCACCGCAAATGAAAACGGTTTCATCACAAAAAAATCTTGAATTTAAACTTATATTTAAGATATTCATATTAATTTTCAATGGTACTGTAATTTAAAAAAAAATAAGAAAGATTTGAATATCCATGGAAATAATATAAGCAGTAAAATAACAAGATAAAGTTTTTTTTATTATTTTTTTAATCTTAAAGAAGTTGGAACAGAATCTGCAATCCGCCCCTCAAAGGCTTAAAATATAAATTTCGTGTAATAAAATAGAAAGAAAAAACTGATTAAATTTAACTATTTGCTTTAAAATTGATAATTAAAATCTCACCTAATACTTATATTCAAAACAAAACGGATATCGAGTTCAAGGCTGTTTTTCACTGTTCTTAGTGATATACAATTTTAATAGATATAATATAGATAAATTAATCATCGGTTTCGGATTTAGTTGCATTAACACATTTAGGAACAATACAATACTTGTATTTTTCTGGCTATATTTTATCTGATACGGTAATCGGAAAATATAGAAAAAAAAATTAAATCTCTACAGCGTGCGAACGGGAGGTTTCCCCTATTTGGGCACGTGTAACGACAGACCCGCTTCGCGCCAAAATGGATCATTTTTTCCCGCGTCATCTGAGAGGTGAACTTTGATTGCAAATATTAAAAAAAAAATGCCTAGAATTTTTTTTTTTATGTTATTGTTCATTTTGAAGCATTTTCAATCAATTAGAAAATTTCTAAAAAAATGCTGAAGTACCCCATTCTGTGCATATGCAGTTTATTGTTTTAAAGTTTAAAATAGATGTTGTTTTTCCAAACTTCACGCGCTTTATTCGAAACCCTACTGTTATAAGGTAATAAAAATACTAGATATAAAAAATATTTACGGATGTTGGGGAAATTTAATGACAAAATTTACTGAAGAAAACGGAGGCAGGCATATGAAAAAATATGGATCCCGAGCAACGCCGGGTTATCAGCTAGTTATTCATATTAACAAAAATTTAATTAAATAAAATTTATTAATAAAAAAGACAGTAAAATATACTGATTGAAAAATATATTTTTAATTTATTTAATTTACATGAAAAGCATTAAAAATAAACTGTATTAAATTAAATCTCAGGGAGCAAATGAATAGAAAAAAAATATAAAATTTGTTATTATTTAAACAGTTAGTAAAAGATACACATTCTTTCTTCCGATTAAAACAATTTAATTCTCAAGGCTTCGATTCGCGCTTGTTAAAATGTAACTGAATTATTCAATACAAAATGTAACTACTGCACCTGTGACGATTTGAAAACCAGCTACTGAAGTAGTTTCCCTTTCCAACCATATACTTTTTTTCTACCAATTAAATACTTTCCTTCGTAATCTCTATTTAAACATTTTGCCTCATAATCTTATGTCCTCCTTTTAATTATCGCAGTTCATTCTTCCTCCCAAACCCTCTTAGGTCAGCCAATAACTGGGCGTCCCTGATTGGCCATGCAGGTATGTCTTGAATTTTCTGGTAAAAGCAATATATTTCAGAAGGGTCGAGAGGAATGAACTATCTCGGAAAGTCCACCACCTTCCCAATAACCTCAATCCAGAAAACTCTGGAAAAATATATGTAATTTTCGCATGCAAATAATCCTTAAGAATAAACGATCAATATATTTTGCAAAATTTAGTTCGAAAGCATAAAGGAAGAGGATGTTTCTTAGGATGGGTTAACTATTTGATTGAAATCTTAAATTGATTGTAAAATACGATCATTGACCTGGAATAAATTTAAATCCCGCAAACAGAGCAAATTATAAAAATACGCTATAATAAAATGGCAACAAAGTATACGGCAACATAAAACAAACAATCAATTATTATTTTTCAGAAATGTTCAGCATGAAAATCACAAATTGGATGAATCAATTTGATGTAGCTAAAATATATGTAACGTGATCATACCGAGCCGCAGTCCAGCACACGCGACGATGTAGATTCTATCGACTATACTGTCTTCGTAGTCAGTAGGAAGTGAGAGCCATGTTTTTTGTTAACTTAATCTACGCATGGCCAGAGTCTGAGAAGGAGAACTGAGAGCAATTAAAAGCGACTCTGAAGCATCCAAAGGAATGCGATTTGGGTCAGAAGACTGAGCTAGCCAGACAGAATTATTACTCATTTGCGTTGGCATAAGGGAGCTCATCACAAGTAAGCATATAAACTCTAGAGATTTAAATATTCAAGGGCATACATGGATTCCTGTGTTCAATTAATGACAAAGCCCTCTCCACTTATATGCATCAATTTCATATTAATTTTTTAATCATCCGTATGAATAAATTCCATACTGTTTGATGGATGAAACCGGATTCTAAGTTTTCCCCCAGCTGAAGCAGCGCCTAATTGACAACTTTGCAGTATGATCCGTGACAGTTTTCCTTTGATCTGCAGTTTACAGGACATGTTGCAGACATATAAAAATGGCTGTTCGCATTACATGCAGACCACCTTCATGATGCCTTTTGCACACACAAGACTTTTTACTGGTTACAGGAGAAAAATAAATAAGTTGTGTTTGGATCGAGGTTGTTATAGCTCTTCAGGAGTATAACTGAAATTATGAGTCACTGGCACTCGAATTATCACTTAAAAGACCTCGTCTGATCATTCTTAATCTTAAATTTGTGACTTGAAATCAGTGTAAAAGTCTATGACTACAAACGGAAATAAATTATTTAAACATTTAACAACCTCTCTCTGATTTCTATATAGCTTTTAGTGTTTTTATGTCTTCTATTGTTGTTCTTGTGAGAAATGATGCAGTAAGGAATTGCCTATTTCATATTTCTGACCTCACTGTGGTATTGAAACCTAATCTTTCTTGCACATGCATTTTTATGACGCATTGACATGATGAGATTCAATTATAGTGGGGCTACTTTACAGATTTACTGAAGTTCTTTTAGATAACAATATACTCAAATTTCGCATCGTTGATGAGTTATTGCTAATTTAGTTTATTTTCCACATAAAAATCAGCCTACTATTCTAACTGCATCTAGTTTTTAGTTACGAAGCTTAAACTATTTCTATGTTTTAAACATAATTCACTGCCCTTTTCTCCACATGATGGATATAATTGTTATGTTGCATGTTCACGCAAAAGCCAAGTCAATGGATACCTCATCAACAATAGCGGAAGACAGCGGTAAGGTGAATGAAAATTTTCGGATTCTGGCACTAACTCTCCCTATGTTCCACAAGATACCACGTAATAGTATAAATTACATCGTTAAGTGTCTATCATTATATACTTTTATATAAATAATTATATAACATTTTATATAAATCATTACATAATCATTATCTTTTTCTGCATGTATAGCTTTATTTTAATGTCAGTTATTGCTGAATATAAATAAAAAAAGCTTGACATTGATAGTGCTCGAGATAAATGTGTTACTTTCACTTGTTTTCGATCTTTGTTTTAGGATTGAAAATGACCAATTTTCTACAAGATTGAATTCCTTTGTCTTAATATCAATAAAAGTCACTGTGGATATGTTTGTATGCATGTTCCACATCTCTTCCTAAATCACAGGACCGATTTCAAACAAACTTTGTAGACTTATTATTTAAGACAAGAGGGAGACACCTGTCAACATTTCAAAGTGCAGAATTTAATTAAATAGTAAATTAATTAGAATTTGACTGAAAGCGTTTTTCCGCACTAACAATGGAGCAAATCTTTCCACAAAAAATATTTTTATACAATCATAAAGTTCAAAATTTTACGTTTCCAATGATATCAAATTTATATCTGTGAAATTTTTCTTCGATTTTTATTTAATTTTTAAAAAAGTAATAAATAATTGATAACTTTCAGACGATTTTGAAATAAAACAAATTAATAGATGCTCCGTTGCTAGGCAGCGATGAGACTTTCAACCAATCTAGCTTTAATTCCCGATATTTCTGTCCATTTTTATAAATATTTTATATAAGAAGAGAAAGATCACGGTAAACTTTTAAAAGACCAAAATTTAATTAAAATTTTAGTTAATTATGAATTCTGCAATATTTTGTGGTTTTTCGCGATATTTTTCGAAAATATTCTCTCACAAAATCTATTTTTAACCCATATGAAAGTTTAAAAAATTCACTGCCATTTTTTATTAATGAAAAATTTACTATATAATTAATTGTCTCAAAACATTCGTTAAAACCTTTCTTATACTGCAAGATTTATCAACAAAATTTGAAATACTTATATAACAAAAATTAATAGCTTATGGAGAAAACTAGCTACCGGCGGTTTTTAATAATCGTCTGGTTCAATTGATATTCTCATTTTAATTAAAAAAACGTTTCAGTCGTAAAAGGAATTTTGGATAATATGATTCTCTATACAAAAGTAGATTTTACATTAAAAATATTAGACATCAAAGTATATTGATCCCGAGAAACGCCGGACATAACAGCTAGTATTTGATAAATGTCTCCAGGAGGTAATACTATTTCATCTTGACCAGAAATAAAAGGGAGGAAAAATTCCTTAAGATTTATTTGAAGTTAAAAATTTCACTTAATATTAGTTTTGAGTTACCTTTTGAGAGAGAGAAAGCAAATAATCTAGTTCAATGAAGATTTGCATCTGCACTCTTCATAAAAAATTCTCATGTTTGTGTGAAACCACAATATAGACGCATATTCATCAATTAAATCTAATTTTGATGATGATATGCAAAGAAACAATAAAGCCCATAATTATATACAAAGTTTGAATAATAATAAATTATATACAAATAATTGTATGAAAAGTAGTATTCTCAAAATTTTTTTTATAAAAAATTATGATCTCGTACTATAAGGTAGATTTTCATAATGACATTGAAAAAGAATACCTGACTTTTTTAATGGTTTCTTTTGTGTCTTTATTCTGAATTATACATGTAACAATAAAGACGCATCAAAATAAAATCTTTTCAGCAATCCTTTTCATTAGTTCCTAAAGGGCTCTCTTTAATTCCTTAGAATATCTTATTATTACTTTTATCAATTTACAGGTAATTCAATACACCAAACATTAAAATGTATTTTAAACACACTTATTAAAGAAAAATAAACCGGAGAAAGCGATATGATTGAATCCACTGCTATATCAAAGACGAGGAAAGAATTCGAGTGTTATTCCGTGTCTTTTGAAGCGTTTCCCTTAACAACGCTAGGATTCTTTTGAAAAGAATGCTTTATTATTCTAGGAGCGGACACCAAAAGAAGCACAATAAAGTTATTTATGGTGGAAAGGAAATACTGTAATTAGCATTATCTAATTTTCAATTAATTATCTTTATTCTTTTCAAGCAAATAAAATTCAATATGCATTTTTTTAAAATTTGGAGCAGTAGGCTTCATTACTGACTTTTAATAATGTTTGATGAGCATAAAGTGTTTGATTGAAAAAATGTGTTATCTTCAAACGTATTTTGAATAATTAATTCAGTTGCATAGGTTGCTTGTTTAATTTAAAGATTTGTTGGAAATGAAAATCTAAAACAAGGACGAGAACAATTAAAACACCCACTCACCGGGATTGTTCCGAATTACTGAAGCACAAATTTGCTGTAGGGCTTCCTAAACCTTTCAGGTTCCTTTCCTTTTCAGGTAGAACATTGTTCTCGAAACCCGTGTTAGAAAGTAAATAAAATCAAATAGTACAAGCAAATAATATAATGATAGGTGAAAGGAATTTAAAATAAAAAGAGTTATTCTGCATATATTTATGAATTAAGCATGGCCGAGATGATTTTCTCAATTGAACTTGCTTGCAAATTCTGAAGATTTGAATTGGGGAATCCTAAGAAAGCTATCTGAACTAAATACATGAAACATAGAAAACCAAATATCAATAGAATTTCAGGCACAAATCAGTAAATTAATCATTACCTTAATTCATCGTTATCCTATATTAGTTTATTATCCATCGTTATTATATAATACTTATCTCAAGAAACCCTCGATTCGGATCACCGAAAAGCTGTGCTCCAAAAGCTAAGAAAATTAAAATTTCTGATTTAATGCTAACTTTTTTGAGAAAATTATAACCAGATGTCGCGGCATCCTTACTATATTTAGTAATTTGTAAATGTTGGATTAACTTAAGGTAAGCAGATTAGCAATTCTTTCTGTAATGGAGTGGTTGTATGTATTTCTATCATCTACTAAAACAATAGAAACATTAAAAGTTTAATTCCTTAAATGCATTTTTGTGCATAGATGGTCATACACCCTGTCATAGTTCGTTTTTAGGACATTTTTCTTGCATAAATAAACATGCAAATATTATTTTTTTCAATTTAAACGCAAGAATAAGTAGATAAATGGGAGCAAAATAAATAAATGCGTATTAAGTTGTTGCCAAATCCTTGAAGAGTCCAATAAATAAGAAAAAATCTTCGAAGCTGTCAATAATCAAGCTTTATTTTGAGAATCTAAGATGAAGTTATTATTTTTTTGAAGACAAGATGAACTTTTATTTCCCCCAAAATGCTTAGAATATCTTGAATGTTCAATTTGATTCACTTTGTAGCATTTACAAATACAAAATTCCAAGAGAAAAATAAGGACTTAATAGCTTAGCAATAAAATTATTAGCAAATGCTTGAGTATACAAAAAAAATATGTTGTCAAGCGTTAATCTTATGAAATGTTTAACCGGAATAAGAATAATTTTTTACGGAAATATTTGGTTTAAATAAATTATTTCGAGCTTCTTAAGGATCTCACGCAAACGAAAGCTAGGGACGTAGTGATCTAGTGGTGTAATTCCACCAGATTTCCCTGATTTCTAATAACACTTCATTTCCCTAGAACAACCAGAGCAGCGAATATCCCTTTGTCATAGAAGTGTGATCCTTCATAGCAATTATTTTTGAACGCTTCCTTCGAAAAATATCCATTTTTAAATGCACGAAAGCAACCCGTATACCACAAATAGAACAAGCTAACATCCCCCTTTCATAGACAAAAACTCATAATTAAAGCTAAAAGGACTCTTCCAGATTAAAGTCGCCAAATCACATTCATATTGTCAAAATATGATAATGACCTAACTTAAAATAAGGCAGATAAAATCGGTTCTAAACAGTGTCAGACTTAAATTGGCAAACACATTGTAATTCTCAGAAAAAAACTAGCTTGTCCCAAATAATCATTACCCTATAGTTAATATGCTATTCAACTCATTTTTTGTGAGTTCATACGTTGAAAACTAATAACGCTATTGCGTACCTTTTCTTTTAAAAAACCATTTTTACTATACTTGTAAGCAATTTATTTGTTCTTTTCTCACAGTAAGGAAGTTAATAAACAAAGTTAAAAACGGCCTTTTTGTTCATTTATATCATGCGAGTTGATGATGCTACTACAAATAATGTTTTTATACATGATGCGAATTAATAAAAACACTTCATAACTTTTAATTTCCGTTGTATAAGTCATATCTATATCCATCGTCAGATTATATCTCCAAAATTGCATGCTGTCTAGCGAATATTGTTTTATGAAGTGTTTATATGTAATGCAGAATCATTTTTCGCAGAAATGATTGGTTTAGGTAAATTAGTCCGAGCTTCTTGAGGATCTCACACAAAGAAATCTCGAGAAGTAGTAATCTCGTGGTATAATACCATGGCAACTTTGAAAACATGACTGTTAAAAATCGAAATGCATTATGCAAAACTTGCACTTAGAACAAAAACCAAGATAAATTTAAGACCTTTTATATTAAGCTGATTTTATATTAAGTTTTCTTTTGTTTGTTTGGTTGTTTATTCCCTCCCTCTCAGATTTCCTTGCATACAATTGAAAAAAAGTTATGGGATGCATTATTTATGGGATCAGCCAAAAGATTTAAATTAAAATTAACTCTAATTAATTTAAAATATTCAAAGGATGCCTTTTCTTATGTGTTTGAAGATAGATGGAAATAAATAACGCACTTATAATATAAAACACTAAAAATAAAGTAAAAATAATAATAAAACGAATTTCTTTTACCTCTCAAAGAATCCTTTTGATTTATTTAATTGTTGTATCAATTACTTTTCTCAGTTTGAAGATAATTCAATGCACAAAATGCCAAAAGGTTTATTAACTTATGCTTTCTACCGAAAAATAAATTAGAGAAAGAAATTTGATTGCCGCCGAGTCGATAACAAAAAAGACAAAAGAACTGAAGTGCTTTCATGCCCTTTGAAGTGTATTTTTAAATTCAGCGTTTTGTTAGAAAACGATGTTTTGCTATTCTGGAAGAAATACGAAACAACTAAATAAAACTTATTAGTTACTGGCATTGTTTCGGTTTCAAGTAATTACCATTATTATTTCCTACCATATTGAATTTCATGAACTTCTGTAGTGAGAAGAAAAATATTTTTGAGGTTTTAAACATGTTAGAAATTAGTGAAATTCTAAATGATTCAATTTCTTTAAATTTAAAATTTGGAGCATATTTCATCCGTAGATATGACTGGATGGTATATCTAGTGTGATTTAAAGGTTGAATATTTTTATAAATATATGAATTAAAGCAAAAATTAAGAAAATGTGACGTTATATATTAGATTTTATGTTATTTTTAAGTTGCGCGAATAAAAATATGTGGTTGGAACTAGAATTTTCAAGAATGCTTGTTTCTACGCATTTCGTTCCCTTACTGCGTTCTAATTCTGATATTTTTGATTGCTCATTCATGTTTTTTGCCTAATATTCAAAAGGAAATGTAATAATTTTCTCTTCTTTTTCATTTGCATCAATTTTCCAAAACATTTAATTTAGTAAGTCCCTTAAATTTTTAAATTATCCTAAAATGCGCCCTAAATTACCTATCAAATTTAGAACAGTTTAACATTAGTTTCTTAATTAAAAACTCCCTTAAATTTTTAAATTAATCTAAAACGTGTCCTAAATTAGTTGTCAAATTTATAACAGTTTAACATTATTTCCTGAATTAAAAACTTTTATCATTTTGTTATTATTTGAAGTATTTTTTCAATTTATTTCTATTACGAGTAACTGTACCTAGTTTCCTCGTTTCTTCATATGATTATATACTTACCTCTAATTCACATAAAGCTATATAGAGTTACGATTAAATTCCAAACTAGAACAATTATGCATTTTGTAACACAGCCTAACTTTATGTATTGTAATCTCGATACCGTTTTAAATTGTGGCTCAAATTGCTTAGTTTTCCATTCAAAACTGAACAAATAGATATTTGTTGCCAAGAAAACTACTGGGAAAGCAACAATTAATTTTGAAACACGGAGCATGACCATTTTGACTGCAATGTTTTTCGATAACACTACAGGGAATGTTTCTATCAGTAGTGTCTATCAATGTTTAGTTTGCATACGGTTCTCCGATCCTTAATGGAGTTCAATTAGGCCGTCATGTTTTGAAATCGTCTATTTTAGGCGCGTCTCTGACTGGCTATTTAACGCATTGTGTGGGATGTATATTTCAATACGTGAATTGCTCCCTTCAAAACATAGTTAAATTGTAAGTAAACATGTTTATCTATCAATTCTCAGTCCCTTGGTCATTTTCTACATTTTTGAAATCTGAAAATAATAAACATGCAATTACCTGTCTATAATCTGCAACGCCTAACGAGCAATTACCTGTCTCTTATTTAATCGATTTCTTCTAACCAATATTTTATCAGTCTTGTTTGAAATACTGATATAGTACAAATTCGTTATGAAAGATAATTCCATTTATTACTTCATTCACGTTCCAAATTCTTTTATTGTCTAACTTTTTCTGTTAATATATGTAAATAAATTTGAAAGTCTAAAAAAATTGTTCTCAAGAGAGCTGAAATACATTTTTTTTTCAATCTCGCTATTTGGTTGCACTTAATGATGAAATAAAAGCGCAAAGCAATAAATGCACTAACAACGGCTTCTTATTTTCATTCCATAAATATCGGTGGTGGCAATCTAATATCGCAGATTCATTTTCACGTACAAAATTTAAGTATTAATTATTTAGATGATTTTAATTAACATTATAAATTAAATCACTTCGAGAAAGTTAAAAATTAATTTATTAAATCAGTTTGAGAAAGAAATCTCTCGATAAAGATACCAATGAGCAACTAAGATAAATTTCACTTAAAATATTAAGAGTATTCACATGTTATTGAAACTTGCTCCTGAAATTCATTCAAATTTCAAAGATAAAATACAAAGTAAGGTAAGTAAAACCAATCCTTTAACAAGCTCTAAAGCCTCTGAAGGTATATTAAAATTCTCTGTTTAAAAGAGGTGGTATTTATTTTTTTCTTTTGTCTTCAAATAATTTATGCCTTCTGTTTACAAATCAACACTTCATCATTCAGAGAGCGTAATGAAGCGAGGACTTCGGAATAAGTAAAAAAGTTGCAAATTATTCAATGGATTTCGGCAGCAAACAAATCCTTATGGAGAGTCCTCAAAGCCCACCTGAAAAGGTTTTCAAATCGATATCGGAAATTTTTCCGATACATTGATCGGCAAAATAGATATCGGGGTTGGAGAGAAAACTTCTTTAGGGAGATATTATCCGAGGACCTCCTGTCATTGCGTTGGGAAGACCTTTTATGTTTTCCTATTCAGAGTTCGAAATGCATTTGCAGAGAATTTAGATATAATTCCAGTTTGACTTCAGAGAAATGCTTTGTACTTCAAGTGTATGAATTCTTGATTTTTGAAGCATATAAATTCTTTCTGTTCATAAATTTCAACAGCTAAATTCCGTATTTCGTAGCTTCCTGTATATTATACTAAAAGTATACTATACATTTGAGACTTGTGCCACATATTTCGTGTGAAATGTTTCAGATTTTTTTTCATAAATTTAAAAGAATAGCTTTCAGTTCCTTTATTCATGTTATTTACAAAGGTGTTTTTTTAAATATACCACTTTCAGTCACTGATTTTAAAAAATTAACATCCAGGGACTTTTCTTCGAGCGTTTATTTCTACAAAACCATATATGTGACCTAAATAACCTAGAAATCAAATTAATTTCAGGTAATAATTGTTTTACATTAACTTCAAACGCTTAATTAGGCTTTTCAAAGTTAAACATGAGCTGCAATGTTAATAATGTCAATTTTTTTTAAAAAAGTCTATTTTTTGCATGAAATTATCAGTTTTTCTTTTTTGTTCATATTATGGGATGATTCCCACTTATTTATATCCTTTAATTTAACTTTTATAAATTGAATCGTTAACAGAGTTTTACAGATGTAATCTATTTATAAAGATAGTTTCTTCATAGGAAAACTTCCGGTACTAGCTTATTGAAACATTTTTCTTCAAGTTGTTAAATAAAATATAAGTAATGCTATGTTGGAAACAGTTGAATGGAAATAAACTTTTCAAAACATGTAGAATAACTTAAATCTTCACTAAAAAAGTTTAAAAAATGAATAAACCTTTTGCTCAAAATGCGCATAGAATATACTTTAAATATTTTTTTTATTTCCTTTCAATAAATCGTAGGATCATTATGGAAGAACTATACTCCGTTTTTAAAGTTATTGCAATGATGAAGCAAAATTTTAAATAAAAATACAAATAAATAACATAAATCTCAAAGATTTTAGTTTTAAAGTTCCACGGAATCTCTGATCAGCGATCCGCAACCTGGTTAGGGAAGAAGATACGAAGACATAAAATTAATGACAACAATATCGCATTCACTGATAATGAGATAAAGAGATAAAGAATTGCAGTCCTTAAAAGTAGGTAAATATTGTCGAGAGGAAGCTAAGTTTATGTTTTTAAATGTAAATAAACAAAGCAGAACACTCTTCATAAACATAATAAAAAAGATTTCTGAAATGAAAATGTTATAAATGAATTGAATTCATGGAACGAGAACAGAAATTAAACAAAATTCATTTGAAAAGATGGGTAATTGAGATGAACAAAGAACAATAGACATAAAACATTTAAATATCACAAAAGCAGCGGCTTATTAAAAAGATTTTGTGAACAAAATCATTGCTTTTCAAGTAAGATTGATCAATGCGGAACACATCGATCTGAAACAGTAACAATCACCAAAGCCGCTTAGAAGCGCCGATGCAACATGCCTAAATCTGTTGTCAGTACAACTCCCCTAAACTAACAGTAAAGAACTAAACTTGACAAAAGCCATAATTTTTTATATTTGACAAATAGTCTGTTTTCGAGAGTGACAAATCTGATCGGGGAAAAATTCAGTCTTAACATTGTAACTCCAAAACTCACTTTTTTTATTGAAACGATTGATTTTTTTCTGTGATAATACGAGAGCTATTATACAGTGCAAAATAATTACGAGAATTAAAAACAATCACTCTTTATAAAAAAAACTGTATCTTAACCCCTTAACATACAATGGCGTCTCCGACATGCGTATCGAATTATAGAATTTTTGCTATTTAAAACCGTATTTAGGTCAACGTAACGGACACGCTTAAATGTCCCAAGTATACAAAAATTATCTGGAGTCGAGTATCAGTTACCATCTTAAATAGATTGAAATAATTATAAATATCCCAAATGGGTGGTGGCATCTTATAAAGTATATAATTAAAATCAATATACCAGGGGTTATTATAATTTTTTAACTTTTATATACAATGATAGATACCTGTATTAATATGAGGTATGTCATCCTTTAGAAAAAAATTACTTCTTAAATTCGTTTCCACTTTGACTCTATTAATTTAGTGCACATATTTTTTACTTCATAATAGTAGAGCCAAAATTTATAGCAATCGTTATCCTGCTTTCTTTGCTAAATGTCTTTTCTAATCTTTCGATTGGATTAAGTCTAATGAATCTCACGGTTAATCAAGCAAATTTCAAGCATGAATGCCTTGGCGAATTCTGAATTGTAGGCCCGATCATGATGAAATATCCAGTCAAAAGTTTGGAAAATTATAGCAATCCTATACGTTGTATATTTCTAAGTTCTTAAATGAATTCATCATGCCTTGAACAGGAATTAAGCTTCTATTGCCAATTATTGTGAAAAAAATCCAAAATTTCAACAAAAAAATCGCGTTTCAAAGGATATTTTAAAGTTTTTTTGGACATACTGAGGGTTCAAAAGGTTCAAAGATGCTTCGTCGAACGACATTTGCTTTACAATCCTGGACATATAAATTAGTTTCATAACTAAAATTCTTTTTCAAGTCGCCAACAGTCCATGATTTATATTATTTTGCCCTCCACAATGTTACATATTCATTTTATCCATCAAATATTGCTTTTTCTTTGGTCTTCTTGCCTCCCTGTCAACTTCCAGAAACCTACGGTGTGCAGATGAATCACTAACATCAACACTGCTGGCAATAAGTCTCTTTGATGATCCATTCTTATTTTCGTTCAATTATTTGTGCTATTTCAATTAGAATCAATGCTTCTTGGAGTTGTTTTTCTTTTTCTTAAACATAAAATATATATAGATGTAATGATTTAACTTTTTAATTTTCTTTAAATAAATTCTCTTTAGCCCCACTACATTTTTAATTACTTCTACTTCAATCTTATAGAGCCGCACTTCTACTTTAACTTCCAGAGTTACGAGTCTTTTGGGGGGAGTCTGTATTGTTAGTGTCGTCTTTCTAAAACATGTAACCTGCTTGCTAAGTCACGTCGCTTAGCGCGTTAATCTTCAATTCCGGTCCAGGATGATTGTTAAATTATGATTACGTTATAAGTTAGTGTCTGCTAGTTTCTCATCTATAAAATTGATATATATAAAGAGGAATGAAATATTGGTATGAGCAACTACAGCTTTTTTATTCAAGATATTTATTTACACCTCAAATAAAGTAAGATGTTACATAAATATAAATGGATGGATTTAAAAAATATCATTGAAACTAAGACAATATTCAGAAACTTTAAAACATTTAAAAGTTTTTTAATACTCTATGAATTCTAGTTTTTAACTTTTGCATTTAGTTTTATATTATTAAATTGTGTGAAAAACAATATATGTACTATTTCATTATGTCACGTAAATTTATTTCCGGAAACATATTTATAAATGCGAACATAATTTCGCATTAAAATTTCGTTTCGTTCTCAGCTAAAATTGGCAAAAATATCACTCAAATAAAAGTAACTGAAAACATTAAAATTACTGCTGACGTAATTAACAATATTTGATTATGTTTTCGAAAGTTACCGCCAAGAAACGCAGAAAATCTGGCTTAATTCTTAATTCGCTCCGAGGTTCAAAATCTTTTCCTCTAAAGTGTATTTGAGCCACATTTGATAAATCTGGATCATAAGATAAGGTTACTTGAGTTTACTTTAGTTAAATTATATTAACGTCCCGTTTTGTAGCAACACGAGAAGTATTTTGGGATGACCTCGTAATTTTGAACCGAGATCAGATGACGAGGACGACACCTGAGTTGGCACCCACCCACCTCTACAAAATTCAGCCCCATACCAGGAGGAGGACCTTTGACCCCTATGTATGATTTAGCGTGGAACAGGTCCAATACACGAAGGATCTTCAGTGGAATCGGTTTTCGAATCTGGAACCCTCCGGCTCCGAAGCCTTTAGAAGCTCTCTTTAACTGTCATCTTTGAATTTTATTTTATTTGTTTTGCGTCTCAAGTTTAACCAGTTCGACCGAAAAAAAGCTCTTGCTCTCCTCGAATAAATTTTAATTATTTCTTCTGACACGATGGAAGTTTTTCTTTCAATTTCGAACACAAATCTTTCACATTCCTTTCTGTAGCACATTAGTTTACGGACCAGAGGAAAACTCAAAAACTTCTCCTTAGAAGTCAAGAAACCCCCTCATCTGTAAATCACAAGAGAAATATTTACAATAAAATTCATTTCTCGCCTTTAATTTCTGAATGTGAGGAGAAAAAAGAAACGAAACAAAAACTCGGCTCCATACTAGATAAAAATAACAAGGGTGGATCGGGGAACAAAAAAAAAATCGATTTTTTGAGTATAGAATTTTAAAAGGGCGCCAGAGTTGTGTATTTTATGTTAATCGACGGAAAAATACGTAAAAAATTATACTTTTAATCTTCAGTTCGCGCAAGAGACCTAAAGTGTGGAAAAAAGTGACAAAAACATCAAAATTTATTTTTACACTAAAATTATACAGGCTACAGTTTTTTTTTAACATTGAATTTTAGTAAAATTGAATATCCTGAATACCATGAACACTTATAAATTAAATACATTATTTAAATTGCATTTTCTCGAATACTAGTCGAAGAATAAAGTTTAAAAAATATCAGTTTGTGCAAGAACCCTCATCACTTAGCTTCTCTTAAAGAGAAATTGAAATTCACCCCCACTGAAATGCCGACAGCTTTTTGAAATTTAATGGGATTCAACTGGAATTTTTTTTAAAGCTGCTATATATATATCTGGCTTTGAAGTTATGAAAGAAACATTCCGCTACGTCTCGCACATGCGCACTAAAATATTATTTAGTACAAACACTCATATTTCCTGTAATATTCAATGTATTTACTTCAAAGTTTAATACAATACTTCTGTAACATATTGTCTTCTGCAAATTTCGAATAATTTGAATGAAAACTCTACGTGTTGTAAGAAGAACACATTCGGAAAAATTTGGGATTTTTTAAAGAAACATTTATATCTTCTCGAATATTTGTGGTATGCTTATGAAAATGCATGTAAATATTATGCACATTAAACCATAACCATTGATAAAGGTTACATCTCGTTATCAGCTTTCTGTGAAACAGGATGAGTGGAACTCCATTTTCGCCTTCATCCCCTTCTGATGGTCCTCCTAATTGCCCTCGTGACCGAATCTTCATTGTAATATGTATATGATATTTTATTGAATGTCTCACGATTCTCCAGAACTGATTTCTTAACATAGTTTTGGTATTAAATGCAAATTTCTCGCATTTTACGAAATGTTCCTTAACTTTTGTATGCCAGTGTAATTGGATTGTCATGTGAGAACATCTCGTTACAGTTCCACTCTTATAAAAACCTGCAATACAGTCGTAGACCTCTAAGTCACTCCCGATGGCTGACATGTACAAACCATGTCTTACGTTTGTTCATTTCCTAAACAAACCCTAGAAGCGAACTCCAAATGCTTGTGAAATACGATAT
The DNA here is from genome assembly GCA_013235015.1 of Araneus ventricosus. Taxonomy (NCBI): domain Eukaryota; kingdom Metazoa; phylum Arthropoda; class Arachnida; order Araneae; family Araneidae; genus Araneus; species Araneus ventricosus. Next base: position 19,777 of record BGPR01014095.1, on the reverse strand, counting down.
GAAGACATATGCTCCTGTCTGGATTGCCATTAGAGAAATATGGCTCGAAACATATATTTAAAGTTGTTCAGTAAATGAGACATTTGTCAGACGACATAAAACGAATAATCGATCCTGTGATTGAGAGAAACGCGTTCTTCTGTTTCCCAGAGAACATGTTATTGGCTATGGTAGTTGATGAGAGACAAAATATACGAGAATCGAGCTACAGGAGGATACTAAAGGCAAGAACTCAAAATCAGAAGGAGAAGCTGTTATAACTTTTAAGACCCTGTCAATAAATTTTGATGCTACAGACTTCAGAACTGATAGATTGGACAAAATATAGGCTGTCGTCCCCTACAAAGAAGGAAGGCTTAATAACAGAGTGTATTTCGTCAGTTCTTAAAATTAAATCTCTGTCTGAGTTTGATTTTTAAAATTAATTAATTTAATTGTTGAAAGATGCGTAAAATTATTCACGGAGTCTGCAGAAAAAGTGTGAGGGGAAGGGTGCAAAAATGGCTGTATTGGAGGAACTTTGTTCTCAAGACCCACAATGCAAAAATTTGATAATAAACACGAATTTTAGGCAATGTCCTTGGCTAAATCATCATAATTTAACAAACCCTAATTGATTGGGTGAGGGTGGAATTAAAATTTAGCCTCGTGATGAGTTCTGTGTCATTTCATAAAAAAAATTGTGAAATGGACGAAGAGCTGGAAAACGATGTACTCTTATCAAAATAGAATGTAAATAATCACTTACATTAATGAAGTATTGAGAAAGATTGCATTTTATAATGCAAAATACCACAATGAACTTAAATAAGTTCATTTGTTAAACTGCAAAAACTCCATTTTTCACCTAAACTCGAAAACTTTGTGCTTTTTGCACGAACTCAAAATGTAGTGTTGATTTTTAAATATAATTTTTTTCTCATCGGGCAACTAAAATAAAGTTCTTAGGCGCTATTAGAAACTAAAATCTGTATCTGTATAAGTTTAGCGTGAAAATAAATTTTGATGTTTTTTCATTTTTTTTCAAACTTTAGGCCTCTTGCGCGAACTGACGAGTAAAAGTATAATTTTTTCCATACTTTTCTGATCATTAGCAAGGTTATACACAACCTTAGCGCTCTATTTGAATACGATACTCGAGAAATCGATTTTTTCGACCCACCCTAATTAATATGCCTGAAAGATCATATTATTTATTTTCATTCACTAAAAATTCTTATTAGGCAGCAGAAAAAAGAAAAGGAAGGAAGCAAATAGTATTCTCAAAAAGCGAATAAATTATTAGGAATTGCTGTAAAGTAAACAGAGAGAGAGGAACCAGGAATCATTTTTATCAAAAATAAAAGAACCTAACGCGGAAATTATAAGCAATAAAAGTTCTGTTGTGATATAACATGATGAGGATACAATCAACCATTAATCCGGAATTTTTACCTTTTATTAAAGACAGAATAAGTTTATTTCTTTAATTCTAAATCATGTAGAATAGTGAAGAGTTTATGAATAAGTCCAAAGAAGACGTGAAAGACATTCTGCACATCGTGTTTGAAGACACTGCATGCTTACGATCAGCCCAGAGAGCGACAAAACAAACACACATTCGCTTTCATTATTATTAGTGAGGAACAAATAAATTATCTCTTCAGCTATATAGTATACATACTTACGTAGACAGTTTTAACGATATTTCCAAAGAGACACAAAACTATTTTCATTTGCTCTTTTAGGTTTAACCTGTTGCTTAAACAAAACTAAACAGACACCAAAAGTATATGTAGAAATAATATCAAGTTGGATCTGAATTATATCTTCCATTTCTCAAAATGTTAACATACTACTTTTTAATGATGAAATATCCATAGAAGTAATTTAATTTCAAAGATCCGTTTTCTTCTAGCCGAAGTTAAAACTTTCTCATTGATTATTTTAATTCATAGTACTTACTTTCCTCCTTTTACGGCTCGCTTCTTCTGGAGAGAAAATAAACAGGGGCATAAAAAATGAATTGGTAATTTCACAAGCGAATGGTTGCTCCAGTGTCGTGAGAGAAAATAAATTAAATCTTTTCCTTTTTTTAAATTTAGAAACATAATCTATTGTTTGCAGAAGAGATTGTAAAGAACAAAACATAAATCGAGAGAGGAAAAAAACAAAGAATTAGATAGAAAGGCATTAGACATGAGACCAGAAGAAAAAAGAGGTCTTCATTCGTTTATGTTATTCAAAGCAAAAAAGAATGGTATTTTTCTTTTTATTTTAAGTTTCCGCGCTACTACTCAATTTAACTGCATGCGTTAAATGAAAGAAATGCTTCACTGGAACATAGACGAAGTTATCTCGGAAGAAGTTAATTTTTAGCGAAGAAGAATCCGTTTTACTTTATAACAAAAGAAAGTGATGGATTTTCCAGAATTTTTTTTCCTTTTCCTTTCTTTTTTCTCTCTTTTTCGGAACACACATACAAAATGTAATGAAATTATCGAAAAAATCGAGCTGGAGATTTTAAAAATCGACGTTATAAACATATTTTACGAATAAAATATTCATGAAACTAAAGAATTTGGCCATGTCATTATCTGGTTATATAAATATTGACTACATTATGACAATCCATATCTTATAATAAATAAACCAAGATACCATACGCACAATATTAAACAAATGTAACATATTAAATTTTTATGGTACTTAAAACACCATTTTGATGATAAATTAATACATCAGAATATCAACATACTTTAAGAAGTTTTGGTAAGATAACATCTGTGACTCAAAATTTATTTTCAATGTTTCTATGAGGGATTTGGGTTCCTTTTGCTTATGTGTCTTTTTTCGTGACCTATGGTTCCTTCCCCACAAACAGATATCAAGCGCCTCACGAGTAAGAGAGAGACCTGATTAACCTGGTAACATCTATTTCTAAAAGTATATTTTTGTGTCTATGAGGTATTTCGCTTCCCTTTATTAATGTGTCTTTTTTCGTTACCTATGGTTCCTTCCTAACAAACAGGATTCAGATGCTTCTCGAGTTCGAGACCTCGTTCCTCTAAGATAGCATTTGTGTCTCAAAGTATATTTTTATGTGTCTATGATGTATTTTACCTCCATTTGTTTTGTGTCTTTTTCGTCTCCTATGGCTCCTTCCTCACAAACACGATTCAGAAACCTTGTGAGTTCGAGACCTGATTCCTCCAAGATAGCATTTGTGTCTCAAAGTATATTTTTATGTGTCTATGATGAATTTCACTTCTATTTCTTCATGTGTCCTTTTCGTCTCCTATGGCTCCTTCCTCACAAACAGGATTCAGAACTTTGAGTTCCAGATCTGATTCCTCCAAGATAGAACAGAACAGAACACCACTTCATGCCCCTGCGACTAGAACCTTTTGGTTATTTAAACAGTTTAGCGGACATGAAGTGGAAGAGACATCGGAAGACGCTCCTTAACTGTCTAGCAACTAAAGGCGAAGGCAGAGAGATGAAAAAGGTTACAAAAATACAAATCTAAAACTGTGGAATAATATACAAGAAACAAAAGGGGAGTATCATATAAAACCATATACAAACAAAAACTCTAAACAGGAAAGAAATATGAGTATAAAGTGTGCAATATGAACAAACAAGAGAAAAAAAACTAATCAAATAAAGAAGTTCACGAAAACAAAGATGAAAAAGGTTACAAAAATACAAATCTAAAAATCTGTGATAATATACAAGAAACAAAATGGGAGTATCATATAAAACCATATACAAATAAATACTCTAAACAGGAAAGAAATATGAGTATGAAGTGTGCAATATCAACAAACAAGAGACAAAAAAATTAATCAAATAAAGAAATCCACAAAAACAAAATAAATGCGAGTATTAAAGCACATGCGTGTCTGTTCTGTTGATTGTTCTTTTCTCCAAAAAGTGGACGTTCTTCTGTGTGGAAGCGGAGAATAGTTCAGGTGCGCTGTCACTTCGGTGAAGAGGGGGCCAAAAATTCCCCATGTCGGCCTGCAGGTAATGGAAGAGGCTTGAAGTGAGAGATGATCATGGATTTATTCGAAAAAGCTCTTGAAAATCATTAAGATGGTGAAGTAATCGGAATTTAAGACGGGAGCCTTTGTTGGAAGCGAAGTTGCTGTATCAGATTAACTCATGTTGCTGTGCCGGTTTAAACATGTGGAAGGATGCAGTCAGAATGCACTCTGTCGCATAATGCAAAGGAGTGTCATTTGTGTTTCCACATGGGCAATTTGCTGTCGAGGCAAGGTTAAACCTTTTCAAGTACGAGGGAAATGGGCCGTGTCCTGTAAAAAACAGTATTTCTTCCCTTTTCCAGTAGCATGGTTGAGTCGAGACTCTTGGCAAGATGTTAAATGTGGACCTCCCCGTATCTTCATCTTCCCAGTTTGACTGCCAGTCTCCAATCATTTTTTTCTTGAAGATGGATTTCAGGAAGGAAATCGGAGCCTTAACAGATAGTGGGTCTCTATCAGACTCCGCAGCTTCTTTTGATAATCTGTCCGCCTCCTCGTTTCCGTCGTAGCCCACGTGAGCTTTGATCCAAAGAAATGTGAATATGCTTATTCGTGATAAGGCTCTTACAGATCTCTCTAGCTGTTGTTTTTATACTTCTTGGGTTAGCTGCCGCCTGGACACTCGCCTGATTGTCCACTAGAATGATTATTGGCTGGTGAGGGAGGCTGGTTGCATGGTCTGTTGCGTGTTTCAAGGATGGAAGTTCCGCCTGAAAAACTGTATTGTAGTCTTGCAGTTTTACAAACCATCTGTAGACTATATTTTGTCCTGACCAGACGCAAAATGCTGCCCCTACACCTTTTTCTGTCTTCGAGCCATCCGTGTAGATGCGGGTTCCCGATGTTATACCCCCTCCATCTACTAAAGATATCTATTCTTCTGACCGACATTCAGCGGGATGTGCAGCGCAGTCCGTTTTCCCTTTTTCAACCTCTCCAGGGATGAGAGTTTTCAAAGTGTCCGGAAGGGAGATGTTGAGTTTTCGAATGGCTGACTCTGGCCTCCTGCTGGAGCTGAAGGTAGAGAGGTGGAATTCCAAGTATGACCTGGAGTGCCGAGGTTGCTGTGGTTCTGTATGCTCCTGTAAGAGCAAGCAGCAATGGTCTTTGGATGGTGTTAAGTTTCCTTTTGATTCTGACTGGTGGCTCAAGGCACCAGACTGCAGCTCCAAAAGCAAGTATCCTTTCTATTACAGTCTTGTACAGCATTCTTCTGAGTTTAAGAGAAAATCCCCAGTTTTTCCCGGTAATCTTTATTTGTTTCTGGTAAAGAGTATATAATTTGGTTGAGAGATTTCGAAGGTGTGCATTCCAGTTTAGTTTGTCATCTATAAGGAGTCCGAGATATTTTATTGTGCGTTTTCTTTGGATTATCTCTTCTTGCCATCGAGTCCGTGGGAGTCTTGTTAATTTGCTGAAGAAGATGTATTGAGTTTTGCCTGTAGACATTTGAAGGATGTTTTTGTTGGCCCAGTTAATGAATCTTTCTATTACTGCATGGATTTGGTTTTCAATTTTTTATTTCCGTGAGAGACCATCACAAAGTCGTCGGAGAAGGCTTGTATGGCTGTGTTTTATGGCCAGAATTCCTGCAGAATTAAGTTTGCGATGTTCGTTTGTTCCAGAGGGCTCGACCACTGCATGAACCCTGTGGGCAGCCCATCCTCTGATCTCTAATGGCTGGTCCTTCGCTGGAATTGAGAATAATCTTTCTGTTTAGAAGTAGATTTCTGAAAATAGTTTATATGTTTTTAGGGCAGTGACTATTGTGCGGGTAATTGACAATTGAGGAGTTTTGAATGTTATCGAATGCGCCCTTAATGTCTATTGCGAGTACCAGGACATGAGGATTTTCTTTTTGCCTTCATTAATTTTTTGAATGAGATGGTGAATTGATAGTTCTGTCGAGCGTCCTCTTTGAATCCGTACTGGTTGTCGTTAATCTTGTTAAGTCTCTCCAGGTGGTAATTGAGCCTCTGGTAAGGAGTTTCTCTAATACTTTTCCAATAGTTGGCAGTAGAGAGATAGGTCGACAAGAAGAAGCTTTGTCCTCAGGTTTACCTTCTTTTTTGAATAGGATAATATTACCTAATTTGAGCGTGTCAGGAAACGTCCCGAGATGCAGGCATTTGTTGTAAAACTCCATGAACAGGATAGGAAATCGTTTATTTATTTGTTGAATAATTATATTGTCAATTCCGTCAGGTCCTGGTGCCTTTCCCTTATGAAGGTTTCTGATGACAATTGCAATTTCCCCTTTTGTGAAGGGGGTATCGTCTGGTGCATTAGTTCTTAATGTTGGGAGGTCCACATAATCTAGTGGGTTCGGGAACATTTGCTCCAGGATATTGTCTGCAATTTTAGTCTGGCCTCCTGTGGGGTTGTTGTTCTTTAAGGCTATGAGGTGGGCGGGAGGAATGGTTTTTCGAAAGGCGGCTTTGTGTTGTTTACCATATGGGTTTGAGGCGTTGGTGCAGAATGCTTTCCAGCCAGAATTCTTAGCGTGTTTAACATGCCTCATGTACAGGGCTTGATCCTTTTTTAAGGTCAGGAATCTGCGACTTCTCTGATCTTGAGGTTTTCTCTGTGCCCGCTGCCTCAGAGCTTTCAGCCTGTTTTTCTCAATTTCTAGTTTGGATGTGCACCAGGAAGGGGGCCTGGCAACTTCTTGCTTTTCGGTTTTGTAGGTGTTCTTGCAGGCATCTATGATTTTATTTTGGAGATGGCTCGTGGCTTTGTTGATGTCATCCTGTGTTTGACGGTTTCTTATTTCTTCCAGAAGGGGATTGATGCTAGGTTTAATTTTATTGAGGAATTTTCTCTGATTCCTATGAAGGGTTTTTAATCTATTGTAGGTGCAATTCTGGATTTGTGGTTCTATTTTAACATTGATATGTTTGTGGTCGCTGAGAGACGGTTCTTCTGACACCTCCCATTTGGCAAACTTACTAATTATGTCTTGGGTACTAATTGTCAAGTCTGGCCATCCCTTGAAAATGCCCCTTTAAAAGGTAGGTGGTGCGTCTGGACTGTTTTCTATGAAGAGATTATTCGCTAAGAGGAATTCAAGGATTCTTTCACCCCTTGAGTCGATATCTCTATAGCCCCACATGGTGTGATGTCCGTTAAGATCGGCTCTTATAATGATTGATTCAACCCTTCAAGACGTGATTATTTCTTGCAATTCCTGTAAGGCTTCCTGGATATTTGCGTATGGGAAGTTGTAGGCCGAAATGAAGGTTGTTGGATTCTGGCCGGTTTGCAATTTGACTGTTACCGTATACTTTTTACTTGCTACGATGGCAGGCTTAAGTTTCTTAATAACTATGGCTATTGCTGCTTTATTTGTTTTGGAGGGTAAAACAGTCTAGGACTGGGGAAAGCCTTGATTTTTTTAATGCACGAGAATAGGGCTCTTGCATAAGAATTATGTCGGAATTGAAGTTAACAATTGAATTTTGAAGCTGGTGACTTGATGCTCTGGTCCGGGCCAGGTTGATTGCAAGATGTTTATTAAGATGCTGGTTGAGGAGGTGGTCAAGTTAATGCTACTATGAGAAGAAAAATCCATTAGTAGTCCCTTGTTCGGCGATAGGCTGCTACTTCGAGGTGGTAGCAGGAACAGGAGTTGTCTCAGGCTTTATGACTAATTTCGAATTCCTTTCCATAGCAATTTCTCAAAGTATATTTTTATGCGTCTCTGAGGTATTTAACTTACCTTGTTTAGGTGTCTTTTTTGTTGATATTGTTCCTTCCTCACAAACAGGTTCAGATGCCTTGCGGGTTTGACAACTGGCAACGCCAAACATCCGCCAATTATGTGGGACTGATGCAAATAAATCGTTCTGAACCAAATGTCCTTCCGCCGTTGTGGTATAGGAGTTTGTCTGTTCAGAAGTCGTTCGATTCATCTGGAATTTTAAAGTAACAAGGTCTAACCCAAAGTATTAGTTCATGTAGATTCGAAACACGATGATTAATTCACCTAAACTAATCCTTCTCCGGCACACTTCATGCACTAAAATATCATCTGCTTTTAGGAAAGTACTCTTTATTTAATTAATTTAGCAGCAAATTTTTAATTTTATTTTGACATCATTAGATACGATTTAATGGAGAATAACCCCAGGAAAGATGAAAGAACTTTTTTGGTTAAATAAAAATAATTAATTAATCTGAATAATAATTTAAAAAATTAATTATTTTCTTCATTTGCCACCTACTGCTAGTTGTCAGAACTACATTCCTCGTGTTTATGTGAATACTGTCAGGAAAAACGAGCAATTACGAAGATAAATTAGTATTCTTAATTAGCGTAGGGAAATAAAGTTTCAATAACATATATTCTAATACAGTTTTTTTCTTTATTATAATTTCACATCCTTTTATGCCTATGCATTTATTCTCTTTTTGATTAACACCAGTGGACGTTCCATTTTTTTATTTATATTATTATTGAAATCCGTATTGAGATCTGCAATTTTTATCAAATTTCTGTATGGTTTCATTAATCTTAAAAAATACTGTCAGCTAGATTGATGTATTCGTACATCGACTACTGTATATGTTGGACGTATTGAATTGTGAATTAATAAGTCTAGAGTGCAGTTAAATTTTAATAACTGCTATTTCCAAAAAGGTTGAAGATCATTACATAGAAATTTAGAGTTGTCAAAAATTCTTAAAGCTCGAAGTGTTAGAAAGTTACGATGGCTTTTTATATCAAGATTATATTCCACTAATTGTATTTGTTGCTGTTGTACATAAATTAACAAATAAAGATGGTTTGGTCAAATGGCAAGATTTGACCACTTTTTAATGAAGTGAATGATGAAATGGAACAGGAAACTCTTTTTATGGCAACGCAATATTTCCCCCTCTTGTTTTATCAGCTACTACTATGTTTTATAAAATTTTAATATAAGCAACAGCCTGTTTAATTATTTTCATCGACGAATGCAAATTACCAGATACAAAAGTTGTGTTTATTATTCAATAAAATTAGATAAACATGCGAATCGCCATTTCGAGTTGAATTGTACTCAAAAATAAATCTTAAATTCATCCACGTGACAATTCAAAGGATGAAACCCCTCAGGACTTTTAAATTAGTAACCTATTTCGGAACATCTTCCTTTAAGCTTGTAATTGCAGATGCAGATTGTTTAAAGCGAAATTTCGCATTAGAGATTACCAGTACAGTAAATGCATGAATTCTGGGAATTGGAGAGCTTTTCAACTACTTCGTCTATTCACAGAAAATTCAATCGCTCGCATTACAGTATTTACGCGATTTTGCTATTCGCTTCCGTTTCCATTCAAGAGAGGAGTAATCTTGGATTCAGTATTTTAACTGTACAATTCCTGATGAGTCACTGGCAACTTTAGGTATAAAATGCTTTTCAACTAATGACTATTTGAAGTGAAGGAATTGAATGAAGGTAGATAGAAATCGGTTCTGAAATGGCTCTTTATAATGAGCTTAATGCGAGTTGTTTATTCATAGCTAGGTGAAATTTCACCATTCTGCGAGAGAAAAGTGATTTAAATAATGAATGGTCAGAGAGATGAATAAGACCTTCATGGGCAAAAACATGATGGACTGAATCATTTTATGATAAAACGGAGCTCCTGGGGACTGGAATGAAGGTCTTTTGTTTATTTCTCTGATTTAGTAAGGAGGCTAGTATCTGACTAAATTGTTGATATCATTTATATTATTATCAATTATTGATATCATTCACATTATTTTTAAATATTGATATCATATAATCAGAATATTGATTTTTGATAAGAGATAAAAGCTGTTTAAGACAGAACAGATGGTCGCATGTACTAAAATTTTTATTAGAAAATGCATAAAATGGTACACAGTACATGATGATAAAACCAATGAGACGATGCTAAAATCATAAGAAGTCATAAACGCATGTTTGATGGGGGAAAATACAATAATTTCTTAAAACATAGACCGACAATGAGAACACACGTAAATCAGTGAAGAAGGAGAAACCAGCGAATGCTCTGGAACACACGAGCAATATCTTTGGCTTTTTCAGAAGCAAGCAGATATTTATCAACGAATTCCTCTTCAGATGCATATACGGATACATTCATCAGACTATCAAGCCATTCTCTCAAAAAGAAATGAAGACTCGACAGATCGAGTCTCGAGATATGGTTATGTTCAAGTTACCTAACCAACTAATCCAAACGAACGGCCTAGGAAATTCACACTCAGACAGGCCACTTATCTTACTCCATTGATAAAACACTGTTTATTACTTAAATTTCTGATCAAATAATAATAGTGTTTTTTTTTCAAGATTAGTTGAAAAGCCTGATGAGCTTAAAGTATTTAGGAATTCTACAGAATATGTCTGGTTTTTAATTCCCTCGTCTGATTGTAAGGAAACGTAAATGCAGTAAACTTAGCATTCTCATTCAACATTATTTTTTACTATGTATTCGTTGATTTTTTGGAAGTCTTCATTTTCCAAGGTAGTATATGGTTGTATTGATAAATTCGTTGATATTGGTGGCTCAATTTAATTGACATTGCTTTAATATTTCCTTCAACTGAAATTTCAAACAAACGATGCATTTTAATGCTCTCGAAATCGGTAAAAAAATAATTTCCACTGATATCGTATTTATCTATCGCTCTATGCTTTGTTTTAGTTGAGAAAAAAGGATGTTGGCAATAGAAATAAATTATTTGGCTAGTTTTCTTCTCTTTAGTACACTTAAATAAAACAACAAGTTTCTCAGATATTTGCAATACACAAACAAAATATTCTCACAATAAAAACATGGTATCGATTCTCACATTTACGAATATTTAAGATTTAAGAGCTTCATAAGTTAAAAAAAATAGTACACACTAATCATTTGGCGCTGAAAATGTGATTTTTGTGATAAAAATGAAGAATTAAGTTCATTTGAGAAAAAAGGAGATAAATTTACGTAAGATAATTGAATAAAAAATCTTTAATAAAGACATGTAATAGAAATTTAAATTAAAAGAAAATAAATGAAAAGAAAAAAACAATGATAAAAATGAAAAATAATGAAAACAATAAACGTTTTTGCGCTCAAACGCAGCAGCAAAAGTAATGCTTCAACAGAAATTTTTAAAAAAGTATAACAAAACCCATAGAAAAAAACCAAAAATTCTCTAATACTTAGAACACTTTAGTTAGAAATTATTCAAAATGGAAAGGAACTAAAGTGGCGCACTTTTCAGAAACCACACGCCATTTTTAGTTCAAAAAGGAACAAGATTTTCTGTGAAAAGAAATGACAAAAAGTCAAAATTTATTCCTTCCTGTGTCTGAATCTTTATTAATTTTGCTAAATTATAAATATTTAATAAAGACATGTTATATATTATTTAAAAACATCAAAAAGTTCTTTGATACGGAATTATTTACTTGCATAAAAAATGATTTCATAAATAATGTGCAATATCACTATTTACTTATACAATAATAAAAAATTGCTGCTAAATATATAATTCAATTTTGCAACATAACCGTATAAATGCACATGAAAATCGAGGAACAAATACAATTTCTTGCGATGCGTTTGTTTACTTTATAAATCACATGAAAATCGGAGAATAAATACAATATTTTTTTTTGAAATTCTTTTACTTACTTTATAAAACATTTGACTGAACAAGCGTTAAATTAAATAAATAAAAACTTTAGTAGTGCCAAAGCATGAAGGAATAAAAAAAGCATGAACTCTTTTGCAACTGTATCCTTGAAAAGCAACAATTTGTGCAGGATCCCTGCAATTCAGTTACTTCTCTTTTCCTGTGGGGATGCAGCTTCTGGCAGGCCTTATTCCCAAAGCAATCGGTGGCAGTTGGTTGGAAAATCTCTTATCACGCTTTTCTGCAATCCTACCTTCAAATTCGATAGAAAAAGGAAATACTGCTTCGGGTTGGCTGAGAAGATAGGGACCAGTACCACTTCAATTTTTTTCTTTAAAGTGGATGCTCAGTATATAGTATTTGTTTGCTTGATTGCTATCTATATGATGCGGAATTAAGTTACACTTGCGGAAAGGTTTCATTGAAGGAAGAACACACCTTGTTATCTGGTGTGATGTTTAATATAGACCGCATTAACTGCAAATGAATTTCTTATGTCGAAAATAGAAAAGATACTCTAATAGCTCTGCAGAAACACGAAGGAAATGATCTTCAACGAAATATAAGTCAATATGGGAGGTGTGTCTTTGGAAGTACATAGGTTCTCAGGTCTTTCATCTTCAACTGGAAAGAAATGGCTAGCGACATATAAAATGCAAGGTGCCTAAATTTAGTTTAATTACCAGATTTATTACCTATGCCATCGTCATGGTTTAACAGGACTTGTTTTAACCTAGTTGGATAAGAAAAAAACATGACTATTAGAGGGATATATATCTTGTACTGTGATTTATACTGTGCATACTAACTAGTCTATTGGCTGATTTCTAGTTCGCACGGCGCATGCCTCTCTGTCAGGTGAAGGTGGAGGTTGGTCATGGTGGATGAGAGTGCCCGTCTGTGCAGCATCGCTCGAGGTCTGCGACTTTTTCTAATACTACGCGGATCATGAGTTGAAATTTACTTGATGGCTTCGTCGGTGCTAATGTAAAGTTTTTGGTAATATTTGGCTGATAGATTTTAGAGAATTCCTCTATTGAGGTTTTAAATCTAATAGTATGTTTAATTTTTTTAAAGTACCAGGATTTACCTTGCCGACGAGCTAGAAGAAAAACAGAAAAATATATGCGGTAAAAGTGTTTGTGATTCAGACTTATACAATAAAGATTTTGACAAGGAAACATAAATCCCTTGTTACCAAATAATTAGGAGTTAAGTTGACAGGTTTTTCTGAACCGCCTTAGGAGTTACTGTTCTTGTTTTTCCTCATTCCTCAGAGGTTAATTAGGTAACTAATAATATTTAGTAAATTCATAGCAATTAACGGCATCTAACCACTTATTATCATTAGTATATTTCATTAGAAACTGATATTACTGCGGCGTAATTTCCATTAACTCTACCTTCAAAAGAAAAATATCTAAATTTGGCAGGTTTAACACAAAAACTCCAGACTTTCGACAAACGCTTAGCTTATTTGTAGTCCAGTAGCATCAAAATTGTATTTATTAATTTAAGTTAGGATTTTTCTAATACTTATTAGAACTTAGAATATTTTTATCTTTAAAATATTAGTTGTTTGACTAAAAATGTTTTTCTAACGACGAAATTTCTAGCTTTGAAGACTTTTTCTTAATCTTCGGTGTTAAAATAGAATGCATGCTTTCTCTAAATTAAAAAGAGCCATTTATGTTTCTTATTCTTTAGTTCAGTGTTTGATCATCAAATAAACTGTTTCTAAACAAAAATTCATAAAATATTGCTATTGTGATTTCAGAAAAAACTTCTCAAACAAATGTAATATTAATTACAAAGTAATGAATCTAAAACTTATTCTCAGTCAGAATACAGATGTTTTGTTTTAAATTAAACAAAAGGGAATAATTTAAATAAAAATGATATCAGTGGAATTGGAATCGCTACTCTCTAAGGAAGAAATTTAGTTTTCGATTTTTTTTCTTGAAAGAACGGAAGAAATTTTTATAAATGTTAATTTTTGACCCGTGTGCATAATGTTAAAATAACCTCTATTAACGGCACTCAAACCCCTCTGAGCAACCAGGTTAGTCACCAGTTGGACTTGATTGAAGTACACTCTGTTCATCTCTCTAAACTTGGATCTTTTATTAAGAGAATAGAGAGCAAAGAAGGAAAAAATCATATTATCAAAAACAACAGTGGAAATCTGATTGAAATTAATAATTCCTTTCCCAATGTGAAGAGGAACGTTAACTTTCTTCTCCACCGGAGAAAGGCATTCAAGAGTTCATTTGTGCCTCTCAGGTGCTGATTCGGCCTCTGACAAAGAAGTTGCTTATATGGGTTGCATTTATCAAAAATTTAAGTTTTCAGCTCAACAGACTTTAAGAAAAATAGATAATTTTATTACTCATTCCTCAACAACTACCGATGAAAGTATCAGGGATTTATTTTTCTATCAAAAATATTTGAAAATATTGCTTTCGAAAAAGCTGAAAGATCCAAGAAGATGTATGTAGTATCTTTTTTCAAAAATAATTTGCCATTTTTGGAGTAATTTTTACTTTAGAGTATTTTCAAAATTCGCTTTATAAATAACTAATTAAGTCTTCTTTCATTATGTACTTTGTATTTCAAAGCAAGGAACACATTTATAGCGGCCAATTTACCTGAAAATGCAAGGGGACGGCTGTATAGAGGTTTCACTGTACTTCGTATATAAAAGGAAGCTGACCGCTTATAAATTTTTCCGTCCCAATACTCATGCGATTGTAAGAAGTATCTTTTTTCAAAAGAAATTAGACATTTTTGAAGTACTTTTTACTTTAGATGATTTTCAAAATTCGTTTGATCAGAAATAACGAATTAGGTCTTTCATTATCTATTTTGTACTTCAAAGCATAGAGCCCATTTAGAACGGCCAATTTTGCTAGGGATCGAGGATGACAGTTGTAGAGATGTTTTTCTGTACTTCGTTCATAAAAGGAAGTTGAGCGCTTATGATTTTCGCATCCCAATACTCACGCGATTCTGCAAATCGTGTCTACATCTAATCGGAAAAGGAGCTGCCTCCTGTTCAAAGTTTAAATATACAGCTCCCGGCTATGAAATGCTATGCTAGAGGAGCGTTGGTAAATGCGTGCATAAAATGCTTTGCAACTAATGACTACTCGTAGGGCAGGAAATACTGCAATAATCTATTCAAAGCTTTTGCCGAGATTAAACTGATATGGTTGCAGATAGTGATCTGCCCTGGAATGATTTTAGCTGTTTATATACATAAAACTCTGCAAATTTTCGTTATTATGCGAGTGGGAAGTAACTTAAACAGTAAATGGGTAAAGAGATGAGCAGGAATTTGTGAATTTTTCTGAACGTGGTAGCATCTAAAACACTGGATTTTCATATTTTTTATACATTGATTATTATTCGTATCTTATATTGATCGCGCATCAAAGGTTATGAAAATAGTATACCTAAATTATCTGATATTAATGGAATACCTAATGTTTGGAAAATATATGTACAATTTACATATACAAGTGTATTTTGTTTTTTTTACGATGTTCATTTTTTACGGTGGATGACAAGTTCTTGATAAATTGTAATTTAAACAACAAAAAGGCTCAAATTATTTATTTTAAATATTTTTTTTATTATCAAATGTAAAACTTGAATTAAAATGTGTATGTTAAGACTTGTTTATTGCTATGGGAGCCTAATTTGTTATACCTGCAACGTAATATGAATTCTGATTCTAAGTTTCCCGAAAGGTTTCTGCTTTTATTTATTAGCTGAAATTTGAGAAAATCGTTAATTTGAGTTTTTAAAACCTGGAATCTTTGAGAGGAATCTAAATTCCAATTATATTATGAAACGCATGAAAATACGTCAACATATTGCTTTTCGAGTGCCTGCAAATGAGGAAAATTTTGCATTAAACTCTATACCATCATGAACCGATTCCTGTGATACCGCCGACTCAAACTGTAAAATAGATCATATTTCACTCTTTTAAATCTATTGATATATATTATGGCCCACTATTATATTTGTAACAATTCGTTCATGGCTTTACCATTAAACTTTTTACCTACTACACAACACTACGTATTTCTAAAACTTTTTTTAATAAAGTCATAACATTGAATGAGTCTTAAAATGTCCACTGTAGTTTTCACGTTTGTTTTTAACAAAAGTGGAAATACTTGAAAAGATAACGAAATTGTACATATAACAAATAAATTTCCTCTGGTTAGACGTGATTTAAAATATTTAGGTAATGATATATAATAGAATAATTGCAGTCGACTGATTCAAAGAATTTTATATTACTTTTAAAGCCCAACATTCAGACATTTTTCAGTTGAATTTTAAGAGTCGAATAAAATAAAAACAACCATAAAATAAATACTTTCCAATCCCCATGTGTGAATATAAACAAAAAATAAAATAAATATTTTAAGAATTAATTATGAATAAACGTTAAAATTGGAATAAATTAATTAAGTAAGAAAGCATCTGAAAGTTATAGTATTTTTATCTCAAATTTTAAGAGTGCTATCAATAGGAATTTTTAATAAAACGTCAAATATAATGAACACAAAGAATCCAAAGGATTCCTTCGAGGTATATTATGAGATATATAGGTGTGGATAAAATACATTAAAATGCACTAAGAATAAACGAATGGATGAATTAAAATCATTTCTTGTAAGTCTCAAATACCCCGTATAATTTCTTTACTTGCCCTTTGAATTACTTTTCTTAGTTCGTAGAAAATTTAATATATTGAATTAACAAAGTGTCTACTAAATGATGCTCCCGAATAAAAATAAATTAGACAAACCAATCTGATTAATGTCGACTCTATATCAAAGAACAGAAAAGTATTCATGTGCTTTCGTGTCTCTTGAACCGTTTCTAATATTTTAATAACAGTGCTTGAAATGCAAAGATATACTTTATGGTTGTTTGCGCTTGAAACTAAATGTTTAAAAACACTTTTAGCAGAAAACATTCCTGAAAGGCACGAAAATTCAAATAATAAACATTTCTAATGATTTTGAAATGCCTAATGAAATCGCGAGCATATTTGTTTACGCTTGTACTTGTAAATCCAATTACAAAAGGTTCAGAGCGAAATTCGACATTCAGGATTACTGGTGCAATCAAAGCATGAATGTAAAGAATTGTCGCACTTTTATACCAATCGATCCGACTGTGGAACAGCTTGTTTTTATGTTCGTTGGGTTATAAAATCCTCGTCTCTTCACGAATCGTGTGAGCATCCAACCAGAGGAAGAGTTGTCTCCGCTTAAGAGTCTAGTTATTTAGTTTTAGGTGAAGATAGTTGCTGACAACACTTGAGTTAAAATTCTATAGATGCATAGACGTCTTCATGAAGAAAATATCTGATAAATGTTAGTTATAAGAAGGCCAATTTTTAAATTGGTTATAAAGCAAAATAAATGTTATACACAAAGAATCATGTACCTTTGGATATTCGGTCATAAAGAAAACGAATGGAATGTGTTCATGTGATGTCACCATCACATGACATTTCTTCCACTGTGCTGTGACGTCACGGTCATTTGCTTCTGCAAAATATGCAATGGATTTAAAAATTAAAATGATGAACCCTTTTGTTGTGTATCATACCAGTATGATATGACTCAATTTAATGACCTTTGATCGCATTTTCAGTCACAGTTGCTTCATTTTACGCATGATATATTGTTCCTTAGATTTAAAGTTATTTTTACGTTTAATTCTTTTATTTTTAATTCTTTTACTTTTAATTATTTTATTTTTAATACTTTTACTTTTCATTCTTTATTTATATTTTAGAGGGTTAATATCTAACTTTTTGTGTCTTTCTTAATTGCGCATCTCTTCCCAGAAATTTCGTTGAATTTTTGTGGTCTCCCAATGAATTGTTGAATTTTAACATCAAAATATATTTTA
This sequence comes from Araneus ventricosus, assembly GCA_013235015.1. Lineage (NCBI taxonomy): Eukaryota > Metazoa > Arthropoda > Arachnida > Araneae > Araneidae > Araneus > Araneus ventricosus. The sequence goes on along the minus strand of BGPR01014095.1, from coordinate 2,143 downwards.
TGTCACACCTGTACTTTTTCGCATTTGTAAGGATGACATTTTTTTCTCTTCTTTCAAAGTATTGCTTCTCTCCTTACAATAATTAGTTATAATTACGATTTTTTTAAATTTATCATGCATATTTTTTCTCTCAAACCGATAGGTCTGATAGCTTGAGGATCAATAATCAAAAATACAGTGGACTTTAAACAAGTGTTTTTGATTTTCTTTTTATACCTTCGTAAGTGTATTTACAATTTTTCTTTATCAATTCTTATTTCATAAAAAACAACAACATGATTCATCGCTAAATTCTTCATATTTATTGGAAATAAATGTGTAGTAAAGAATAAAATATTATCATACTTGAGTACATTCCATTATGCTGGAGAGCACAGCATCTTTTATTTTTTCACGCTTTTTTATGGTAAATTTAAGTTATGTGCCTCATTCTATAAATTTGATATTCTTTAATTTCTTTAAGATTTAATGTACAGAATTACATGTTATTTTAAAATCTGAGGCAGTTATGGAAGTAACTATAAAGATAAACACCCTATCTGATCGTAGCATCCGGGTACTCTGAATAACAGGGATGCCGCAGGTAAGAATATGGGTACGGTGGCCATCACCGGCCCGTGCCTACACTCCCTTGATAGGTAAGTCCAGTCACTGAAAATGAGGACAACACAGCCACGCATTTTTGTACCCCCTATTTAAGCGAGAACCGGCATACTAGAGCCAGGCCACTTGTCATCCACGTACCCGTGGTTCCCTTCCCCTCTCTTGGGAGCAGTATTTACAGTAAGCTGGAGACAACAGCTTTCGTAAAATTCTGAACTTATATAAAGTTCCATTCATATGAACATACGCTAGGTTAGAAAATTATTTGCAATTAGACCATTTCAAAAATACAAAAAAGAAAAATATTAGAAAACAGAGATAAATGGATATGATACCACAATGTGAGAAAAAAATGCTGATTTCAAGCAATAAATAAAAAGATAATTTTTATAATCTATTCACAATTCATTAACCCTTTGCACTCGGAAAAGTAGTTACATACATAATTATTCACTGATTACTCTTCCAATGCGCATGAGATTTTCTACTACAACTTTCTTCAGTAAATCTGCGATAGTCATATCTGAGATACTATTAGCAGGATAACAGCCCTCTAGACGAGCGCACATCTTCTAGTAGCTTTAGAATTTCGTTGAAATGCTGTTCGTTCATTTACTAAAAGGCTGAGAACTTTTGCATGAAGCGAGTTTGAAGTCCGATACAGTCCTATCCCATGCATTTTAGGAAAATACCCTATTTCCTTGCAATGAATACACTCCTTGAAATGTGCGCGCAATCACTCGTAATTAGCGAATCGAAATAATGACTTAAACACGGCGTCATTATAATGAAAATTGTGAAGAAGAATTCCACAGAATAGAAACCAAACTTCTAATGAAAGAAGATCAATGTAGTTTATGGACTACAAGCTTAATAAGCATGCCCACATCGTGGCCCACTGCGAATACATTTGTGGTGAAATCTATGCAGAATTAAATTTAGGCTGGGTATGAAAGAATTCTCAGTGGCGCATTTTATATTTAATTAATTTACTCAAATTCAATTTTTTAACTTCATAGCTTAAACGTACAAATACGTTTTTACAGACTGAATTCTTTACTATTTCTTTAAGAAATTTTATATGTAACACTTCTTTTCCGTGAATGATAAAATGTTCGTTGATAGGAGGGAATTGATTATAGTTCTATTTTAATCACATTTTAAGAATGAGGTTGAGTCTATTCGTATCAAACCTTAATTTTTGATGCAAACCCTGCGTACTGCCTTTATTTCTTAACCAAAATTCTATAGTGTGTCTATTTTTGAAGTTAACTTTTAGCAGCACGAGTTATGGCTGAAGCAAAATAACGAATATTAAAATGGAATGAAGAGATTATGTATGCGGGAGTGGAATAACAGGTGGAACCATGCAAGTATATTTTAATATTCATAGCTCCAATAATTAACAACGAACGAGAGACTGTGGCATGTGCTTAACATATTTTGTTAGCAGTTATGCAACGGTGATGAAGAATTTAGCTGTACATGTCTACATTAATGTAAAGTTTAGTTAATGACTTATCTTTTGTACAGTTCTTAA
>BGPR01014094.1:14369-39332 GCA_013235015.1 Araneus ventricosus | reverse complement strand
CGTCTTCCTCCTGCCATCATCATATCGCCCTCTTATCGTATTTGATTGTAAAAAGTGACATAAACGCATTAACGTTTAGTCACAATATTATTTTTTCTTCTTCCCCCTGTCATCATCATATCGCCCTCTTATCGTATTTGATTGTAAAAAGTGACATACACGCATTAACGTTTAGTCACCGTGGCCAGTGCGATGGCGAGGATAAGTGGGACCTGTGGAATAATATGATTTTTTTAACCCTAATTGTCATGTCATCCATGGCTTGACAAGCGTAAATGGTGCCCGGGTCATAATATTATTTTTAGACCCATCATTTTTTTTCTTTAAAAAATGGCATGAAAGCAGTAACGTTCTGACTCCCTGACGCCCCATAAAACTGACATCAAGGGGCATCTATACCCCCTTGCTCCCCCGGTTGCTACGCACTTATCTTACGTGTCGAATTGCTCCGATAACTAGTATATTTCATGTTGTTGGAGTCGATAAATGTACTGCTAAAAAATTACGGAGCTTAAAGTTTTATGCAGTCTTCCTGGTCCCACCAATCATATTCAGTAAAATATTTTTGGCACACGAAATTTCCTCCAACCAAAAATTTCACTCTTCTTTGATCAAAACTGACGGAGTTATGATACTTTGAATTTCATTAGTTGAGGCTATTTTAGACCATTTCAACAGCGGCCTCGAAGAAGATCCGCCAATCAACGGACCCCGCTTTCTCGAGGCGGTCGTTGATTGACCTAAAATAATGAAATTATTTGGTAACTCAAAAAGTAAACTACGCGATAACTCAGAAATGCAAAAAGGTAGATGGTTGAATTTTAGCACATAATTTTTGTCTCTAAAATTGTAGACTTGAGTCTAATTCGAATCAAATCGATCAGTGGAAAGAGGTACTCTTACATACTCAATTTTCTTGATCATACGACGAAGTTAAAAACAAAAGGCGTCATATTGGGTAAGTACAGTAGAACGCCCCCTAAGTCCTATTATGTGCCTCATCATGGCGGGGGTGGTGGCCCTGGGTGGAATGGGCGATGTACGTCTGGGGCATTTTTCTCCTGGCAGGGTCACCCAAGGCGTGAAGGCCATTCCATTATACCCAGCTAAAGCATAAAGGCAATCGACAAGGTCAGACTTCTTCCCTCTGTCGTCCAAGGTCTAGTGCCAACACAAGCTGCACTCTCCTCCTTTACCATGAATCGTTCGCCTATAGTTTTCTGTGGGCGAGCGGACTCTTGGACTTGGTCTAGCTGAGGACTAGAACAAGTGGAATAAGAAACAACAATAGTAGAACCCCGTTAACCGTACTAAAGGGAGGAGTCGTTTCGGATAACGATTTTTTCGGTTAAGCCATGTGCATCTATTACTAATTTGTATCTAATTACAGTATGTAATTCTCAAATGTTTGGGGAGAAAAGTGAATTCAAAACTCTCTTTGTAGACTACACTTATGTTCTTTATTAAAGTTAACCCTCCGTGCGCCTCACAGGTACAGATGAACAATATCTTAATTAATATTGTTAATGCCCATTGATTTTAATTTTAGCAAAAAATGAATCACTGACCTTGGGGGGCTTAAAAGAAAAAAAGTGGAGATATCGTTGTAAAAAAGTCTCGCCTTCGTGATCATTTCCGTGCAGAACAGTACGCGTTTTTTGGATTTGCGATTTCAGAGGCATTTTGGATAACCCGGGTTTCGGTTAACCCGAGTTCGGTTAACCGGGGTTTTACTGTGTATGAGAAAACCGAGGAGAGAAACTCCCACTATAGTCCAGTCAAATTGTAACAAAAAAACTCGAATGGTTACATTAATTAGGGTAGTTCCGATTTTTTGATATGTTGTATGGGTTGGTACAGTGTTGAAAAATCCAAGTTTTCCAATTCCCCCCACCACCGCGGGCGCAGCCATCTTGAAAAAACCGCTCATTTTTTGGACTTTTCCCTGTTTTTACAAAATATCTCCTAAAGTATTGGTCTGACGAAAAAGTTCGTCTGCACTTTTATTAAACTAGAGAACATTGTCTATAATTTGAGACAAAAATGAAATTTGTAGCTCTAATACTTCCCGAGATAGACCTCTTTGAAGTTTGAGAATTTTTCTCGAAAATGTAAAAATTGCAGATTTTTGGTCAGTGATTGCTTGATAGCAAATAAATGGTGAATCATACACTAAAGTTTGACATAACAATTATAGTAGAGGTAAATAGCTCAAGTTTAAGACCAAGCTTATTCTTCTAGCTCGTTTAGACTAAAAGATACAATCTTTTGAATATTTGTGTAGTTTTTTAGGAAAACACGTGATAACTTAATACTGACAAAATCAATGTATTTATTAAAAAACAAAAAGGTTCATAGGTTGTTAAGTTTGTATATCACATATATTCTGTTGTTCTGTGAATTATATATCGATAAATATGTAAGTAAATAAATAAATGATAAATAATTATAAATAAATTGTGCACGACACAAATTTCATGAAAAAAAGTGTCTGCTGAACCACAACTTTACATTTTCATAACTTTTGAAGGGCCCGCGCCATGTTCCTCGTTGTTTTGGCTCCCATTCCGCACATAGTAACATTACACTACTTACAATTCAATGTCTTCACACTCCAATTGTTCATCAACCATGTCAATTGGTGCTGGAGCATCTCCCTCTTCAGACTCCTTGTCTAAAATGACTAGCATTGGATTTTCGCAATACTATCCAATGCAATGTTTGCATAGTAAAGAACAATGCACACCTGCTTTCCTGCGTCCACATGCATTCGTGCAACCTTTTCTGCAAGTACAGGAAATGCATTGAAGGAGGGACTCTGGCGCTGGATCCTTCTCTGATTTCTTAGGGAAGAGGCCTGATGGAGTGTGCATCCAGCCCCATTTCAAGGGATCTTTTTCGTTTCCCAACCATGTTTGCACCTGGTGGTAACTTCTCATGGCATGCAGTTGAGCAGCATCGGTAGTTGGTGGCAATCTAGCGAGGGTAAATTTAGTTTTAGCTGCAGCTTTACCAAATGAGTGGTACCTTAGTTCATCAAGGTTTTGAGTTGCTGGATCTCCCCCATACAAAGCAACAAGAACATTTTCCCCTGCTTCTGTTACTTGCTCTGTTGTTGCTTGAAGATTAAGGAATGTTGCTGCTCTATTCAAAAGTTCTTCATGTTTCAAAAATAAACTAATAAATTTGTTTTTACCTTGGCCAAACAGTGCTGATGTGATATCACAACCACTGATAGCATAAATAAACAAAAGTTCATTCGAGAATTTATGATTAAATGATGTGGTTGAGTAATAACTATCTGGCGTTTTCCCTCTTCCACACTTTTGGAAAAAAACCATTACTGTGTGTCGATGCCAATGCAGTTAGGAGAACTAGAAGGTCAATGTCCTCAACAACTACACGCCCATAGTCATATTGAGGAGCAACAGAAATGGCAGTGTTCACAATCGTGAGGTCAGCATCTTCAACTGCCTGCTGCACGCAGATATTAGCTTTTTGCAAAGCCTTCTTGAGCAGTTCGATAAAACGTTTCTTATTACATTCATTTGCAAGGAGCTTTTCTTTTGTATATTGTAACACTGTTTCTTCGTGAAACATTACATCAGGAGAAAAATGGGCTGCCCGTCGAAGTCGTTCACAATTTTTGGTGCTCTTTTTGTCATCATCAGGGAAACCATCAAAAATTACAGCTATATCTTGACCGTATTTATTATTCAAGTATTGAACATATCTGTCAGTTATTGCTCCAAATGTGGCTTGTTGTCGCCACACAATTTTGTGCAGTAAATGACCACCATCAACCACGGCATACTGGCATACTTCAGGTTTTACATCCTCTGTAATGGGTGAGAATGATGTATATAATGAAGATTTTGTTCCCTTACGCATGCTCTCTCCTGTGAATAACAAGATAGGAAAAGGTGACAGTTCGCATTTGAAAAATGCTTTTAAATCGTCATCTGACTGCTTTGCTATGCATAACCTGTGAAAAAGTATATGGGGATCCACAACAATGCTGATGTTACAAATTTTGACGGAACTGTTAATAGAAGCAAGTGCCACTACTTTGCCCTTCCGTTTTAATTTCACATTTTCGAATTTTTCCCCCATCATTTTTGTAATCATATCTCTCCCAATCTCTTCTGGCAAATGGCAGTTTACTTCATTACCTCCCACAATTACTGAAGCTATTGACATTATCACATCAATTTTAGGGAATGGATTGTGTTCAGAAAGCTACTGAGAGAGCTTTGCTACATCTTCATTATCCCTGGCTATTCGAGAAGGCCTCGTGTCAACATGTTCTGATGATGTTAATTTTACATCACAGAATTTTTCAATTTCAAAACAAATGTTTTGGAGATGTATCATTCCAAGGGTCCATCGAGTGAGCACTCCACTGAATATATGTGATATACAAACTTAACAATCTATGGACCTTTTTTGTTTTTTAATAAATACATTGATTTTGTCAGTATTAAGTTATCACGTGTTTTCCTAAAAAACAACACAAATATTCAAAAGATTGTATCTCGTAGTCTAAACGAGCTAGAAGAATAAGCTTGGTCTTAAACTTGAGCTACTTACCTCTACTATAATTGTTATGTCAAACTTTAGTGTAGGATTTACCATTTACTTGCTATCAAGCAATCACTGACCAAAAATCCGTAATTTTTACATTTTCGAGAAAAATTCTCAAACTTCAAAGAGGTCTATCTCGGGAAGTATTAGAGCTACAAATTCCATTTTTGTCTCAAATTGTAGACAATGTTCTCTAGTTTAATAAAAGTGCAGACGAGTTTTTTCGTCAGACCAATACTTTAGGAGATATTTTGTAAAAACAGGGAAAAGTCCAAAAAATGAGCGGTTTTTTCAAGATGGCGGCGCCCGCGGTGGTGGGGGGAATTGGAAAACTTGGATTTTTCAACACTGTACCAACCCATACAACATATCAAAAAATCGGAACTACCCTAATTAATGTAACCATTTATGACAATTTGACTGGACTACTAGCCATCTAATGCAGGGGTTCCCAACCTTTTTTCCCTCGCTTAACCCTTGATTAGTCTTCTTATTTTCGCGTACCCCCTACTGTCATATCCCCCCCCCTTCAATCCTTCGTCTATACAGAAAAAGTTTTTATCAATAATGTTAAGGGCCTAGGGGAGCTTCAGAGTCAAATTACTAGTATTTATAACATTTGCAGGAATTATATGTGAATTTACTTTTTATTCCATTTTTACAATACTATTAGCTGAACGTCAAAACAGATGAAATCGGTATTGTAATAATTTCTTATTAACTTAAATAAGATAGCTAAAAATCTCACTTCTTTTTGCTTTCTTTTTTTCTCATTTTGAAGGTAGTTTAGGATTTGCACAACTTTTACAGCAAAATCTGCACTAAACGGAATCTAAAGGGTCCAGAAAAATTTTCCGTTTTAGACAGGATTCCGTTTCATGCGGGATTTAATTAATATATGAGGATTTAAAATGTATCTATTCATCATTTAAATTAAATCGATTGTAATAAAAAAGATATTCATAGATTAACAAAATACCATAAATATCACGATAATTACTTTTTAATAAGTGTCACATTTTAAAATTAAGATTTAGTTAAATTTTAAAATTACACAATAACGATAAAAATTATAAAAAACACATAAAAGTTAGATGTTTATGTGCATTTTATTTTAATAATATTGCTTTTGGACACTAAATAGAAGTAAATATCATAGTTATTGTTTATTCTAAACAATTGATTATCCTTACTCAAAAGCTACAAATTTAAGGAAAATAAGTTTTTTCTGCTAAATCTATATTTTAAAATAATCCATCATTCTTTTCTGTGCATATTTTTTTATGAATAATTCTTCGCTTCATTAATATTCTCGTATTCTTCAAAAGTTCAACATCTCTCTGACTTATGACAAACTTTTCACTGTATCCAAAAAAGGATCCATGTGATTTAATGGAGAATTGTTCTTTATCGGAAATGTTTTCATTTATACTACATTCATCATCATCGCTACTATCTTTGTTCGTATGCCTTTGAATTACATCATTCACATTATCAATAGGAACATCTGTTAAAATATCATCGTCGATTGAAATGAATTCTTTCGCACTCATATCGGAAACTTTACCCTCGTTCAACAAAATCTGCAGATTGCTTACATCTATATCTTCGGCTGATTAATAATTCTCGATCCATACATTTTCAGGTAAATTCGCGTCAACATTTTTTTTAACTGAAGGATATAAAAATAATTTTTGGAAAACGCGCGAGTTTTTTTCCGTTAGAATAGGTTTTCTAACAAAGAAATATTATGAATTGTTATGGAGGGAATGTAATATGGATCTTTCTATATTTTTCGACGGGACCAAATGTTTTTTCCGCTTAAAACAGGATTCCGTTTCTTACCGTGTCCGTTTGAAACAGGTTTTACAGTACTTTTTACACGAACTTTGGGAAACAAAATTCTGTAACATTTTTAATCCCTTATGTTTTCTTGTGCCCGCCATTGTCATTACCGACTTCGAGTTAGCGTACCCTAACTGGTCCTTCGAGTACCCCTAGGGGTACGTATACCAGAGGTAGGGAACCTCTGATCTAATGGATTCAAAATAAAAAGAAAGTTAGAGTTAATCATAATGCATGCGACATTTTAATATAAAATCAAATATGAAAATTGCAAATTAATTTTTAAATTTAATAAATTAATTTCGAAGTATTTATGGAGTTCGCAAACGCGTGATACAAGTGATGTTATTTACCTTTAATGTTTGCTTCTCAGCTGCGTGCATCATCATCATCGTGCTACCGAAGAAGAAACACCTATAATCCAAAAATAACTATCATCTGGACTCTTATCACGGCTTTTCACTCCTTAAAAGTCCCCGTTGTTTATCCGTCGAAAGAGTAAAGGTTTCATAATCGTTTAGCGTCAGCTGAATCAAGAAGAACGGAGAAAATATAGACAAATGTTTTATTTTTTTCGTCTTAATGGCTCAAATGTTCTCTTTCTTCAAATAGTTGCACATTTAATTTGCCGCTTAAGTCTCTTGGGAAAACGTTGAGGTTATCTCGCTTTGGATACGTTGCATTGATTTTTTTAAAACGAAAATGGATCCTAGAACGGAAACAACACAAAAGCCAACAGATCCAAATCAAACAGCAGAAAATGGTAAGTATATTACAACTAATATTATATTACATTATGAGATTTTTTACATTTTATTTACTAACTTTATTACCCGGCTTCGCTTGGGATAGATTCACGTTTATTCTTTACCAGCTGCCTTCGGCGACCAGCTTGTTCGCCGGGAATACTGATTTCAATTTGAAATGAATCTCAATTGAATCGTCGTTAGTTTAAATTAGTATTATAATATATTTACCATCCAAGAGGCCTTCGTTTCCAGATTTCACAGAAAAAAGGATGAAATGTGAAAAAGAAAGTAAAATCCATTATGTTATTACCTAAGCATGCAAAAATGGAAGAGAAATTATGAGTAAAAATATTTTTAAAAATTTACTAAAATTAGAGAAAAAAATTGGACGACAACTAAATTGGTATCATTAAAAAGATAATTTTTTTTTTGAATTTTTAGATGGTGAAAAATTATTTTTGTTTTATATTTCCGGAAGATATCAACAAAAAAGCTAAATTCTGTTTAATTTTTAATTAACTAAAATTTTAATTTAAATTTCGAAAAAAATATGGCTCTGAAGTGCACATTACCACCCTTCAAAATGTTCCAAATTTGGTAGCTCTACTTCTAATGGTCTGTCCTGACAACAGACAGACACACATTCGCTTTTATTATTACTAGAGATTCATTGTAATTAATTTTATCAATCCTGTTATGATGAATTTATTTCAAGATATTGGCTGCATACAATAATTTTTGTATCTTCTTGAGCGTCGGAGATGATGAACAATTTTACTTCCAGCATAATTAAAAATGTTACTTTTCTTTTGGGGATTTTCTAATTAAACTTAATTTCTACCTTCTTTTACTCTAATTTAGTGCACACCCAAAACACTTTTCTCTTCTGAAGTTCCTTGAAATCTGGCTTTCTCTGCTGTGATCTGAAATACCTTTCCCTTCTTTTGGGGTGTTTATGTGTCCAGTCAGGAATATCTCGAAGACACCAGAAATGCAAATGTTTGCTTTACTACAATCCATCATAGCTTGTACTTCTCGGCCGGAAAGAAACGCCAGCTTAGCTATTTTAAGTTCACTTAAATAAGTATTATTAAAGAATTTTTTTCATAATTCCTTTCCCTTACTTAAAATAAAATATTTTTGGAAATAACTCCCTTTGAAAGTTTAAAATAGGACCTCAGAATTATATCGGCAACTTCCATGCCGCTGCTGCGTTCATCGTTTCTGAGAATTTCTTGTGACAGAAACATGTGTGTATTTTTTGTTTCATACGATAGATCAAGTTTGAAATCATACATTGAAAAAAATTGTTTATATTGTAGTGCGAGTTTATTCAACCTTCATATATCACAATAATTTCATTCCTTGTCACATCTAAGCAATGCTGTAGAAGCAGGGGCGGCTCCAGCAGGGGGGGGGGGCAAGGGGGGAAATGCCCCCGTCGGTGACAGCTTGCCCCCAACTCCCGTTGTCGAGGAATGAAGACTTTCGTCGGCAAAATTCTTTGCCGTTTCGGGAGATGTGGAGAGCTGGATATCAAGGAATCTTAATAATTTAAAGTTTAAGTATATACAGTGTGCCCGCTAAAGTCCGTTGTCACCCCAATAATTTCTGAACGGCAAGAGCTATAGTCATAAAAGTGGGGTATAGGTACAGTAAAGTTGCCATGCGCTACGCAAGGAAGCAGCTTACAGAGCCACGTGGCGGCAAAATTCGGAGTTAGCGTTCTTATCTCCAAAACGGTACGAAATACGGAAAAAAGTCAATTACAAAGTTGTTCAGCATCATCAATTTATTACAAAAAAAAACATCTTGCGCACAAAAATGATACAAATGAAAAGCACAAAAGGCACATTTGTTTGATCGCGTTGAACAAAACTGCACTTGTCGGAAATGAGGTTCATCTATCTGTCATGCTCAAAATGGTGTCCTTCAGCAACAATACACATCTGGACAGGGAACTGCACTTCCCGCTGCACATTGTACAACATGGCTTGTGACACGCTGACACAAGCATCCGTATTACGGTTTCGAAGTTCCTGCAATGTTGAAGGAGGGGTTGCATACACTCGCTGTTTGATGTATCCCCACAGAAAAAAGTCCAATAGGTTCAGGTCAGGTGAACGTGGAGGCCATTCTACGCAACCACCATACACGATGACTTGTTGCTGGAATGTGTCCCGAATGTACTGTTGGACACTTGATACCTAGTGCGAAGGGGCGCCGTCGTGTTGGAACCATACATTCCGGTGATCACTGAACGGCAAATCCTCTAGAAAATGGGATATTAAGTCCGTCATTTTCTCTTTTCTTCCGCTTTATGTCGCGTTACAATTTTGGGAGTTGCAAACTAAATAAATAGGCATTCAACGCCTTCTATTTTTAACATTACTGTATGGAAGGTGTCTTCTCTTACTAAATCGATGATTCTGAACAACTTTGTAATTGACTTTTTCCCCTTATATCGTACTGTTTTTGAGATAAGAATGCTAACTCCGAATTTTGCCGCCAGGTGGCTCTGTAAGCTGCTTCCTTGCGTAGCGCATGGCAACTTTACTATACATATACCCCACTTTTATGACTATAGCTCTTTCCGTTCAGAAATTATTGGTGTGACAACGGACTTTAGCTGGCACACTGTATAGTAAACGATCGAGATAAGCTATTTCTGTCTGAATTTGACGTCTTATTAACTTTAAGTCAACAGAATGACCGATATCTATTTCACTTGAAGTCCATTCGACCTGTAGTTGTCGTAAAGGTTTATATTTAATTTATTTACTTTTTATATAGATGTTATTAGAAGTGCAAATTTATGGACTTTTAAATTACCCGAATTTATAAACTTTCGAATTTACTACTAATTATACCTTATTACTCTCAGTATCTAGTTAACTAAAAAACAATGCTCCATTTACTCAATTCACTTACCTTTAGATTCATAGCATCTTAGATCTTAAATCATATTTACATGTGCAAGGCAAGTTTAATAGCATTTGATCAAACAAATAATTAATTCATTTCTAGTCACAATTTAGCATAACTGCAATTTAATTTCAGTTCATAAATTATCCTTAAAATAATCGCCACATATAATACCAAAACCATTTATAAAGATCTTAAGATTTTTGCGTTGTGTATTTTAATATATATAATTAGATGTTATTCTTATAATGTTAACCCAGGAACATTCCAAATAGCTACCTCCATCATTGTCATTAAGGTGGTGAAGAAAAATCAGAGACCAAATTGCTTTTAACTAATATATTTATTAAAAATCAACATTAACTCTATCATCTTACAAACAAATTCTCATAACTCATTTTGCCTTATAATTCAAGGTTAATACTTCACATAAATATCAAAATACAAACATTAAAACTAAATGGAATAAAACACAATAATAAGAAAATAATTAAATATTCATGTATTAATTTAGCTTAGGGTCGACCCAGTGTTTATCAAAGACATCTCAATCATATTTAAAATTAATTTAATTTTACTGCATCCACAACATCATGTTTTTCTCATTAATATTAAACTCATATAAAAGAAATTTTTAAATAGTGGCCACCATCCATTAATCTTAATTTAGTATTATTCATCCTATCCTTAAAAATTTCATTAATAGATTTTATGCCTATCAATAAACCTTTTTTTATATTAACTACTTAGAACATACATGTCATGTAACTAAAAGTAATCAGACATTTAAATGTAATTTAATATATATATATATAAATGTTGTTTTCACATTTCGATTATCTCATTATAAGGTAAAGAGTTTTAAGAAGTTTTTTACACACATCAGTCATCATCAAATTAATCCCCTATTAAATTCATGTCACATGTATTTCAATTTCTCAAATGAATTGAAAGGGAGAGGGAGAAAATTATTTCTTATCTCTAGGCTTATACAATTTAATAACTCAGTGATTTCCGTTACACCTACTCATAAGACATTTAGTAAATGATAATTAGACTTATTATATAATGTTTCTCATTCCCAAAAGGAAACTGATATTAGCTCCAATAAACTGACATCAGATATAAAATATTTTGTAATTGCAATAACATTCTTTACTCTCTCAAAATTTATGCTAGGCATTTCAACATGCATCAGGATTAATATATAATTTTACAAGAGCTTTTGTCTTAATTTCTATTATTTGATTATAAACTTTAGATTTAACTCAAAATTTAGAAATAATGAGATTTACGGACAGAGTCTTGAGCATTATGAACTCAGGAAAGCATTTATTGTAAGGATAAACTGAACTTATCTGGACAAGAGTGAAGACATCATGCGGAATGGTTGCATTAAGATCCGGATCTCCTTGGTTAGACAGAGGGATTCTTTTGTCCACAACACATAGTTTCCTAAATATCTGAAGCTATGCAAATTTTCTGGTATCTTAGATTATTCCAAATATATGATATTTGCCGGATGGGAGCGGAGCCATGCGAGTCATTCCTCCATGTAAACCGTCTGCATCGTCGCCATAATCGCCCTTTCATCAATCCTTCCGAGCATGAACCGTCTAGTCAAGTGACCATAAGAAGAGCAAATAATCCCTGTCAGGTGATCATATGAAGAGCAAATAATCCAGGTCAGGTGACCATATGAAGAGCAAATAATCCAGGTCAGGTGACCATATGAAGAGCAAATAATCAAGTCGTGGATGGATTGCTCGGTAAAAAGCTCCCCAAAATTTTTTCACGACCGGATTTTCGTTGCAAAGGCCCAGGTGGCCCGGGGGCCGGAACCAGCTCTCCTCCTTCTTTCTCAGCTCTCTTCCTCTCTTCTTACAAGCCAAAACCTCTCTGTCTGAGACAGACGACAACAAAATTCCAGTCACCGACCCCAAACGGATGAAACATACAATAATTTTCAGTTCAAAGGTCAGCTCGAGGGTGGGAAAGCGGAATTTTTGCAAAGCGCCCGCACAGAGAGTCCAAAGGGGTCTGGTGCTTCCAGGAAATTTCCGCCTCGCTAGGGTCAATAACTTCTCAAAAAGCTGGCTCGTGAAGAGGAAAATCCTCTCCGCCAGGATAAAAAAACAAGTCGCAAAAATGAAAAGAAATTCGCTTAGTAAACTTTGTTGCATTAGTACTTTTTTGAAACAATTAAAAAATTGCAATATTATCATTAATGGCATGTCATCATTTTTTTATTAATTATAAAAGCGCAAATATCTTTTAAAATTCCAAATTTATCAAAAGGCCGAAAGAAAAAAAAATTTTAATTAAAATAATTTTGAACAAATTCTATACAACAAATATCCTACGTCTCCGGGAAGAAAATTTTTATGCAATAAAAATTTTTCTTCACAAAAATGCGATGCAATAAGTCTGAACATAACAGAATCTAAATTTAGGAATGCCGTAACACACTAAAAATCCAATATAGCGAACACCATCACACTTGTATCAATATAAGGCACACTAATAATAAGATAATACTCACACATTGAAATAATAATAAATGTAAAACATACCAAAATAAAATAACATTGCAATACCTTGACATAATTATCAATATCTGAACTAGCTACGTGTAGACAGGGCAACACCACAGAGTTATCAGGAATGCACATTATTCCATTTTTAAAACTCGAAACTAATCTTGAATTTAAAATAATAAGAAAAACAATATCTTCATTCCAAATACTAAGCTAAAAAAATAAATTTATATTATAATCAGACAAAGTGAATTGTATCCCACTTGTATACATATATATACCAAGTAACATCTAATGTAAAGAGAACCCAAGGCGTGATGGAATTTAAAACTAACTCAAAACTAAAAGAAACCAAACAAAATTTTCCTCCCTATATTCAAGACTAAAAAAAACAAGGTAAAGACAAGTCTATAAAAGAATTAAACCTGTAAAAGAAACAAACAGGAAGTGTAATGTGCAAATACAACTAAGCAATAAGAAGCCAATACCTCAAAATCACATGAAAATTGGACGGAACCCACTTGCAGGAGTATACTTATCATAAGATCTTCATATCTTCAACCCATTTACATATAACAAAAGAACATATCCACAAAATTCAAATTCACAAAATACTAAAACATGTTATATAATTATGAGTTAACAGTTTACTCACTAGCAAAATTCCTTTCTAGAAACTGTACGGAAATACAATATTTCAACGGAATGTGATAAAAAAACTAGTTAAAACACCTCTGAGCGGTCGGGTTTGTCGCCTGTGCATCTTGAATGAAATAAATTCGTTTCGTCTCTCCAACCTTGGACCTCGTATTAAGAGAAAATGAAGGAAAGAAGGAACAAAAAATTCAAACATTGAAAAACACCGGAAATCAAATCGAAATTAAATATGCCTTTTCCAGTATGAAGAAAAAAAGTAAATTTCGGCATCTAGCGGGGTTGGGCATTCAAAAGTTCATTTGTGTTTTTCTAGTGCTGATTCGAACTCTGACAAAAACTCTGCTAGTATGGGTTGCGACCATCAGCGAATGAAACTTTCAGAGAAACGACTTTAGAAAAAATACGTAGATGAAATTATTGCTTTTCTTAGCAACTACCGACGAAACAATTAGGGAACTATTTTTACAATTAAAAAAATCGAAAAAGTGACCAAAAATAGTGACAGGGGACTATTTTGATATATCTAGACGTCATAAGCTTCTATATGAAAGAAAAGCTGTTGAAATCAGCCCAATGGTTGAGGCTAGGGGACTATCTCATGGTTTTTGGAGAAATATTTTTTCGGTTTCTGGAAAATGGAGGATGGGAGGCGACTACTGATGACATATCTAGTCGTCATAAGCTTCTTTGTAAAATAAAAATTGACGAAATCGTTCCGGTTCTTGAAGCTGGAGGACTGTTTCTCTGATTTTGGCACTAACTTTAAATATGTATATATGCATTTATAGGTTTAAAAATCAGTTAATAATTATTTTCATTTGTTTCGGCTATTATTTTATTTTGTTATGAGATTTAGATAATAATCTGTAAATTTTCTTCCACTACCAGCGTGGTACACTTCATTTGCTACAAGATTTATGTTCTTTATTCTTTATTCTTCATTTTCTATTACTGTTTGTCGTTCTGTCAGACAATTCTTACTGCACCGATATTATACAAATAGCTAATTATTCCAAATAATTAATTATTACAATTGAATTCGCTAATTCATACTTAATTACTTTAACTAAATATAAAATTAATTATTATGTGTTATTTTGAATTTACCATAATTAGAGAAATTTTGCTTGGGCCCCCCCCCCCCCGGCAGAGATGCCTTGCCTCCCCGTCGGAAAATTTCTGGCCGCCTCTATGTAGGAGAAATGAATGTTGTGTTGTAGGAGAGAAGTCATTATTTGCACACAGTGTTTCATTACATTACAGTGTTAAATAGAAATCGTGTAGATAGAATGCTGTACGTCACAATTTTTGTATGGTGATATATAGAAACCTTAAAACCGTATCATGAAAATGCCGTACTCTACAATGCAGGGAAAAAAATCATGTGAAATTTTGGTTCATCACTATTTCTGATAATTTCTTTATTCATATTTACTATCCTAGAATATGATATCAGAAAGTGAATATTGTTATTAAAAAAGAAAGATTTTTCTGCTTTAAATGAGTTTTCATGGAAAAACATGTAAGAAGCATAACTTAATTATATCTTGAAATATTAATATTAAGTTTATTTATCAAAAGTAAACAACCAAAAATAATAGAACGGTAAAAATATTTTAAAAGGTATTTCAAAATATTCTGCGCATTCATGTACATGAAAAAATTTTTTTGGATAATAGAATCATGTGGGACAATGATTCCCAATCTGTGGGGCAGCCCCTATCCCAGTCAGCGAACCACGAAAAAACAAAAGAAGAAGAAATGCAGAAAAGGCAAAATATAATCTGAATAAAGCCCCACATTAATGTTAAAATACAGAAAACATTATTGAAACCAAAATAAGAAGAGATACATTCTTTCAACACAAAAATGAAATATTATTCTTAATACAAGATATCCCAAAATTGAGTAAACACTTTCAGTAACTATTACATAAACAATCAACCAACAGTTTACATCAAAGTTTCATAACTCAAAATAATAAATACATTTGTAGAATGGTATCATCGTTTTGATCAATTAATGCAATTATTTTTCATACATAATGGCCTAATGTATTCGGAAAATGTTTATGAACTTATCGCTAGGAAATATAAAATTACAAAATCAATAGAAAAACAGCGACAAATCGTTACCGGAAAAAGTAATTTTGCATACTTTTAGAGGACTTGATTGACGCAAATCGAGAACGTTTAATTACATAACATACAGGAAAAAGTTATTTTTTCCGAAGAACATGCCATCCCTGTGAGAAAAAATATGAAAATTAAGAGAAGAACACTTTCGATCATTGTTTCTTTAAGTGAATCAGTTTTCCTTACTATAATAACGAAAGATATAATATAAATATAAGGTGACAATGTTGCTTACATGAACACACAAGTCATAAGAATTCCTTTGAAGGACCGTAAAAAATTTAGCATTATTTTACACTTTTTCAATTTTCTCTCATTTGCATATATAAAACGCTGAAGTGCAGAGGGTGTTCGCACATTTTTAGAACGATTTTTATGGTATTTTAAGAACTATTTTACATATTTTTTGCGTTTGAAATGTTCAGTTTGGTAGACCGTATTCTTAACTATCTTTTTACATCGTAACTTCCATGACAATAATGATTCTAGTGGTTCGGAGGAGGTACTTTGTCCCATTTCTCTAAAAAACCTTTCCAAAGTCCAAAAAAGGTTGTAGGCCGACGTTTGAATAATGCGGTTTTTAAAAGTCAAAAAATCTCAAAAACTTATGGGTGGTACAGAACTATTTACTAGGAATATCAGTGAAGATTATAGTCTTCATTCCCACTTCTTATTCTATTTTTTCCGGAAAATTAACAGTGGATTGTGATGTGCGGCTGCTTGATTTGTTTTAGGGCAGTTCTACTAATTGATGGCATTGTGGGTAAAGAGATGTTATTTCACATTTGAAGATTGTAGATAAAATATGCTCCTGATAGTATGTGGAGTTAATTTTACCATTTTTATACACTCTCTGTACTTTTATTTTGCTATTATGTGAAAAATCAGCAACAATCATAATTTCCTTAGGAAAACTTTGTTTCGATTCTTTGAACCATGTTTTAAGATTTTTTTTCATCTTTGATGATAATAAATTGAATTTTTTCTTGCAGTTATTTAAATAGACTCACACTTCATCTATTGTTACAACCTTTTTTCCATTTTTGTCCGGATAAATTCTTTTTATAAAGAATTTTGTAGCGTGTTCTGCGTTCAGTGATATGACATGGAAAAAGACGATGAAGATGATATATTTTTGGCCTTTTTGGGATTCAAATCAGTGTTAATAATTTTATTTACAGTTAATACTGAGAATTGTAATGATTTTGCAACAAATCTTTGACTTGAGGATTTTTTTAACAATGAAGATATCACCTTTGTAATATTCGAAGAACTGTATTTTTTTCTTGGATACATATTTGGAACAATTTTCCCACTTGAAAACAAACTTGGTTGATTTTTTCCTTTTTTATTAACAATAGTACCTATTGTGGCTTTAGATACAAAAAACCATGGCTTTCACAGCGTCTTTAAATAACTGAATAAGATTAACTCTCTTTGGAAAGAACAAAAAAGTAGCCTTCCATCCATCGCTTCTTTAAAAGCGCCATTTTGCATGTAAACAAAAATGTTATGTTGCAAATTATAACTTATAGCTTCAAAAATGTAATTGTTGTGAAAATATTTTTCCCTACAGCGCGAAACGAAATCATTCTAAAAATATGTGAACACCCCCTGTACGTGGCAGCAAAAAGTGGTTGATTTCTCTTTTGCCGATGTCAAAGATCGATTTTGTTTTCAAAGCAAGACCTGGCACTAATATGCCTTTTAAATTTAAGCGTTATATGTCTTTTAATTTTTATTAATTCCCTATTCGATTAGCTTTTTCAATGGCTATAAATAAAACCCAGGGTCAAACTTTTGAAAAAAAAATGTCTAGATTAGTTAAAAGGCTAAATTAGATTTATTGATTTGTCCATAGCTAAAAACCAGTTTTAGTCTTGAAGAGTTTATGTAGGTTTTTCAAGACTAAGATCATTTGATTCTGTCACTGTTGTGTCTCCAACTTCTGAAATATACGATTGTGCATAATGGGAAGTTTTAAACATTTCTAATTAAAAAGATTGCTATATTTTCATAATTGAATAACGGTGTATATTTTTTTACAATGTTTATATATTTTTAAATTAGCATCCAAAAAATTCCGTATATTTGGAGAACTTTAAATATAAATGCTCAAAACATAGGTATAATCCATACCTATGTTTTGAGCATTGTGAACATTACGTTTTTTTCGGAGTCATAGGAACTAACGTGGGGATGGGATTAAACCTGGAGATTCATCTAAATCTCAACGTCGAATTTTTTGAAGATTGCAATACTTTCTCTTTGTTTACTTTGTATGCGAGAAAGTATAAGAAGAAAAAAAAGAATTGCTTGTATATCCTTTCAATCGTTTCTTGTAATGTTAACGTAATTCTTTTCTACATACAATAGTTACGATTTTTTTCAGTTTAACTGAATAATACAAATATATAAGCGCCATGCGCATATAGTGTAAGCATATTTAATACTTATGCCTGACAAAAGCACGACTTCAACTTATTTATTGTTACAACAGTGTATGATATCAGAAAAGTGGCAACAGTCAGATGTTGACCTACTTTCAATTTGATTTAAAAACAAGTAATATAAAAAAAATTTTAAAGTCAATTCCTACTTAGGTCAACAAAGAAAAATTTTAATTTAGAAATTTTTTTCTCCCATATAAAACAAAAATTAATTAAATTTAATTAATGAATTAATATTTGAAAAAACTGTGTTAACATCAAGTGTCATCCACTACAAGTTTTAAAAAATGTATTTGAACTTGAATGGATGAATAAAAAGTATTTTATTAACGATTGAATCTTGAAAATTCCCTTTGTTGCCAAAGTCGCCAAATTTATCGCCAAGGTCGCCAAATTTATCGCCTGGTCGCCAAATCTGTAATGATAATAGTTTTGAGATATAATGAAAAACGTACTGCGCATGCGCAAAGATATGGCTAAAATATGGGGGTGCTTCGATGATCCCATGGGCCATCCATATACCCAAGAACCAAGTTAATAGTTATCGAGATATAATGAAAAACTTATTGCGCATGCGTCATACAAAATATGAAATGACAGACGAACGGACAAACATACAGACAAGAAAGCGAATTAATATTACATTGTCATCTAGTTCCGAGCTATGTTTAAAGTTTCAAGTCTCCAGCTCATCAGGAAGTTAGTTTAAAATTGATTGCAAAATTTGAACAAGATATATATATATATAAATATATATAGGGAGAGTGTGAACTAATAGTAGGAATTGAATAAGAGATGAGATGAGTACGAGTACGTTGAACGAAGTTGCGATGTACGCAGATACGAAGTGCAATAGTTGTGCTTTAGTTTTCTAATAAATGTTTGTTTAGTCTTAGAAGAAGTCTTATGAAGGTCAATAATAGTGAACAATAGTGAACTTTTTCTTACATTTAAAAAGACATTAAATTTTTTACCTTTTTTTACATTTATAATTTGAAATTTTTTTAACTGGCAACATTGCAGTTTGAATTTGAATTTAACAGTTTTAATTATTTCTGAAATAAAGAAATTCTCACATATTTTAAATTCAATGGAATTATTTTTTTTCCTTTAAATTTTTGACGATCAGGCAAAATTAATTTTTTGTAATTACTTTATTTTTGGAAAAGTCATTTTCAATAAGCCATGATATCACAGGTAGGAAGGAAAGCACTCGTAGATATATAACCGGCAAAAGCATAACAAATGCATTTTCACATGGTCGGATTTAGCCTTCGAACCCCTCCGTGCAAAAGTAAAAAATTGCGCCCCTATGGAACTACAATATAAGCTGTAATGGTTTTTCATGTGTGTGATTTTATAACCAAATTCAATAATGATCCAGTTTGTTTTTTATATTTTGGACGCCACGATGCATCTAATTATTTAGTGCAATCGTGATGATATAATTTGATAATATTTATTAACACACACACACATACACCACTACGACATTACTAATATAATAGCCCAAATCTCTCGGTAACGCACTGACGTCACCAACAATAAAACTCGCGCCATAGCACTACGAGACGTTACACAACATTATTTCATTGTTAGAGCACCTAAATTTCAAAGAGCAATTGTTGTTCTAATTTCAAATTTAATAGCCCTAAAATAGTGAAATAAAATTTTCTATCCATTGATATAGAATTTATCTCGTTATGATCAATAGTTCCCGAGAAATTTTAAATTATAATAATCATATATTTCAAATTAATTGCCGTTTTTAATAGAAAGTAGTAAATTACGTCAGTGGTATATCATGCACGTGATATAGTTTGGACGCCACGATGCATCTAATTATTTAGTGCAATCGTGATGATATAATTTGATAATATTTTTTGGCAAAAAATATTATCAAATTATATCATTACGAAAATCACGGTTAAAATCTACACATCAAGGTTAAAATTTACACAAAGACATCTGAAGTACAAAGAAAATTATTAAACAACGAAAAATACTTTACACTGAATGTTGTTTACCAAGACGTTTTTTGAATAAAGAAATAAGAAAAAATATTTCCTGTCATAATACATATGTTTATTTTATTTGTTTTCAATCAACTTTTCGCTCCAATATATATCTATTTAAACGGGAAATCTCTCGAATGAAGAGGCAATTTGCACCCGTCATACCATACCATGACGGGTAATTTTCTAGTAAATATATAAGATAGAAATAAACTCATGGCTTAGAGCCGAATCAAAATCAACACCCGTTTGGGGGTAGGGTCAATAGGAATCTGAAAGTGAATCCCTTCGGGAATAGGGATGACAGTTCTAATTTTCCCTCTCTAGGGATTACTGTAGCCAAGTTGCCACATAAGCATTCTAAAAAAAAGTTATATGGTAATTTCTTGCATTTTTAGAGAACGTCAAAAAAAGTGTAACTCAGTAATTGATGTAAATACTTATAATAACTTTTCAGTTAAAATACAGTTAACAGGAGTAGAATTCAGACGAATTGCTTTTTACGAACTTTTAGTTCAGAGAACTCTCTAATCCAGAAACATCTAAACTGTTAATAAGTTCATACTCAATTCCTAATATAGGTATAAAAAAATTTTCTTTACCTGTTCAACTCCCGCCTTTCAACAATTTTAGTACGGAACTTTACTGAAAAAAGAGATAAAATATGATATGATGAATAACGAAACCTCTACTTCGAAAATATCGCTTCGAGTTGTTTCGACTCCTGTCCTGGATCACCTTCGTGCCAAATTTCGTACCTGTAGGTACAACGGTCTCTGTGATGAACCGCACACAGACAGACACACACACACAGATACACAGACAATGCCTTCTATATATATAGATAGATAGATTACTGGATGCCTTGAAAGTTTTGTGGTTATTAGTACTTAAAATTAGATTGTTTTTTATTATTTTTTCAGAAAATTTTCTAATTCAGAAACTCCTTTGCGAATTTTTGCTTATTTTGTTTTGGCAATTTTGCGCCCCTCGATTTTTTTTACTCCGTGCCGAGGCACGGACTAACGGAGTGTTCGTACGGCCCAGATTTATTTTTATGTTTTCTGTCTGAAAGAGTAGATTCAAATAATTTCCAAGATAGCAATCATTTATGAACTGTTATAAAACAGAATTGTTACGATGTTCATAAAATTCTTATATGTTTAAATCTAGATCAAAGTTTTAAAATATGAAACTCCTTTACACATTTCAATTTCCTTTCTGTGATTACTCATACGTTACAGTTGTATCAACAGTTGTATGTATACAATTTTCAACTAGAAACACTGGATTTGATTTACGCAAGACATTCAAGGACAACTGAATGTTCATTGTTATACTTATGTTACCGACAAAGTATGAAATCCGACATTCTATAGAATACCTAGGGATTTTATAGAATGCCGCAAACTGGCCCGCAATATGTGAAACGTTCAACATTTCACTCATTTCCTAGGCATTCTATAGAATTTCAAATGACAAACCGACAAAGTATGAAATGCGTCATCTATCGTATAATCAATACGTATAACAAATAAAATTAAGTGCAATATAAAACTATTTCTTTTTCTTGATGTAAGAAGTAGGTTCATGTTTCATTTTGTTTTCTCTAATAAGAAAGGCATAAATTTTGTTTGGTACAACTTTCATTTTTCTTTAAGTATTTTGAATAAAGTTTTTAATGGCACTCTTTCAATATTTTTCAAAGATAACATTTGTATTTTTGAGGAATGCACGTCTTTTAAATAATAGGCTTATCATGACATTTTTACATACTTTGTCTAAGCAGCATTTACCATTCTATAGAATGCCTACGTATTATATACAATTCCAAAGGAAAGTATATAATAATCCTCACATTTCATACTTTACCTAAAAACGCCCGGCATTCTATGCTGGCGTTTCATACATTGCCAGTAACATTTATATTAAAACAAAATCAAGCGACAAGGCATGAAAAGTTTTATAAAAGTATAAAATAAATTTTTAAAAAATTAAAGGTATAAGCTTTTAATCAAAATGCACTTTAAATGAGAAAATACGTTTACACATCATAATTTCGTCAAAATGAACTCAAAAGTAAAAAATAATTTTCGGATTACAATAAAATGCATGGTTCGAATAAAAACGTGGGCGCCTTATATAGCACCTTATATTTTGTGTATATTTCCTTAAACAAATGGAATATTCCTAGAAGGTAAATGCGCCCACGCTTTTATTCGAACTATGCATTTAATTGTAATCCGAAAAATTATTTTTTACTTTTGAGTTCATTTTGAAGAAATTATAATGTGTAAACTTATTTTCTCATTTAAAGTGCATTTTGAATAAAAACTTATACCTTAAATTTTTATTGATTTATTTTATTTTCTACTTTTTAGTGACGGCTGATACGAATACACACGACATGTTAGGCATAGTAAACCAAATTCAATTATTGAATTCTCCAATATAAGACACATATTAAAATTATTATATACATATGTACAATTACATTTTAAAAATGATTTAATGACATTAACTTTCTGAACCTTTTTTTTAGTAACCGTGTACCTGTTCTGCTTATTGTCAACATAAATGCCCCTAATAGAAGCAAGTAACTGTCCATATTATGAAACATCTAACTGCTGGTTGTTACCAACTTCACTTTCTTATTCCTCTTGCAAAATATGCATGTCCAGCGGCATGTTAAAATATGCTGATAAAAAAGAAACAAAACATAGCAACCATAATCATCAGACATCTTGATTTACAGATTCCACAAAAATTTAGATGAAATAAAATAAAGAAGCAAAATGTAATAGGATTTCACCTCAGCTTTAAACAATGGAAGACACGCAATTAAATATTTGTTTAAGCAATGAAAACTGTTTGAATTGCGTTTCAACAATGAAAAGTATTGTTTTAGATTATACCTAAAAATCTATCCTATAAAAATTCGAAGGTAAACAAACGTATGTATGTATGTACGTATGTATGTCCTTCTATCTTCTCATGAACCGCCGAACGGAGAAGCGCGGGGAAAGTACCAAAAGATGGGGAATAATTCAAGGAATCCATTTCGGCCATTTAAATATCGATATTTTAATTAGTGAAAAAGATATTAATTAAAAACTAATTTACAACGATACTTTTCATTGTTTCGGATACTTTATAACAATACTTTTCATTGTTACAGCGCAATTCAAAATTTATTTTATTGTTGAAGTCGTTTACTTTAAAGAACATTGTTACAACAACAATAAAAAAGTGACGCTGACAGAAATAAAAAAAAATGTATTGTTGAAAGTGTATAAATTCTTTTTTTTATCCCGTGATATAACGTCCAACAAAATCATTTTAACGAAATTAAAAAGGGTGTTTTGTTCATGTAAAGTTATGTGCCGAAAGATGTAGATTAGTTATGTTAGTGATTTTAATCATTATTCATTGATTTAATCAAGTTTAAATATTTGTAGAAGCTTCTATTTTAAGCTGATATTTGGAAGTTACTATTTTTGCTTTGTTCAATTCTCGCTTTTTCCGATGCCTAAAAGAAAAAGAGGAATTACAGGGGATGTTGCCAGTAGACGGGAGGCAATTAGAAAACGTGAAAGGAGAGTTGTTGAAACTGAAGAAGAAAGAAGCCGCCGATTGTCAACTATGGCACAGCGTGGCCAGGACAGAAGAGCGAAAGAAACAGAAGAACAAAGAAATAGACGATTGGCAGTAATGGGACAACGTAGCCAGCAGAGAAGAGCCGAAGAAACAGAAGAACAAAGAAAAGAGAATACGTTTTGGGGGGAACGTAACGTTTACGTTAGAGACAATATATGTAAAAAAAATAAATCGGAGGCGGGCATATGAAAATTAGTAATAAAAAGACTAGATTTGAAAGAATATTTACATTTCTTGGAGAAAGTAAGTGACAATATTTGTTGGAAAAAAGCGGAGCCGGGCATATGAAAAAATATGGATCCGAAGGCCTCATGTGATCTCACTTCTCTCCGCCCGGGAATATCCCATTATTCAAGATTGCCCTTGCAACGCCGGGTCATGCAGCTAGTATTTATTAAAATTAGGAAAAAAATTGTACGGCAACTTAATTGCTATCATTGAGAAGATAATTTTTTAAATGGTGTAAAAATCAAATTTGTGCTTTAATATTTTCGGATGTTACTAAGAAAAAAACATCGAAATTTCGCCTGATTTTCAATTAATTAAAATTTTTAAAAGATGGTTCCGAGGTGCATATTCCCACCCTCAAAAGTATGTTTGTGTCAAATTTCATAGCTCTAGGTCTAGCCGTCTGTCCTGTAGAGCGCCAACACACAGACACACATTCTCCTTTATTAACAGTAGAGATAATTTAAGCTTTTTCATTTCTGGAATTAATTAGGTATTTAACAAAATTTTAAACAATTTTCATTTAGAATTCAAGTAAGTCTAGCTGTTATTTTTTTTATTAATGTTGATGGAAGGAACTTGTATAAACATGATTTTATCTCCAACATCTTGCAAACTGAAAAAAAAAATCGTGAGTTCATTCTCTAAATAGTGCTCTTTCCTATTAAAGAGACCTCAGGTGCAAAATTAATTTCTTAGGCAATTTATTTGCAGGATTAGCAATACTTGTGACTTCAACAAGAAGTCCTATAATTATCAAATAAACTCAGCACAATGCAATTCCTCATTCTCTAGAGCAGAGGTTCCCAACTTGTGGTACGCGTACCCCAGAAGTACGCGCGGAACAGTTGGAGGTACGCGAATTTATGTTGGTAATAGCGGAAAACACGAAACATAAAGGATTAAAATGGAAAAAATTAGATAAATTTGTTTTCCTGAATTCGCGTGTAAAGTGAAAGTTAAGCAAATCCGAAAGCCCACTCTGTAGCGGGGAAAGAAAAATACCAAGAACTCAGCGTTAAATAAATAAAATATTTAATATCTTTCACGAGCATAGAACTTGTGGAAAGAGCATTGTCGTCTTATGTGTATATTAGAAACAAATATCACAGTGATCTTGACGCAACTACAGACAGAACGCCGTCCCATGCACATGTTCCCACAACCACTACGGCTGCTGC
>BGPR01014094.1:0-14359 GCA_013235015.1 Araneus ventricosus | reverse complement strand
AAAAAAACGCATTTAAAGTTTTAATTTGCTTTTCATTAAAAATATATTCATTCAACTTCTTTCGAAATTTGTCACATTTGTAAGATATACTTTCTTTATTTAGAATCTTATCACATTTTTTTTATTCTGAGAGACCGAAATTTTTTTTTAGCTTTTCTTGTCCCTGCCAAAGACTGTCTCTTAGAAGTGACTATTCTAATTATTGAGGTTAAGATATTATTTAAAAGTAAATATTGACTATCAACTATTCCTAGTTCATGAAATACTCATTTAAGACCATAAAATCAATCATTAAACAACAATCCAGCTATCGATGTCCCAAAACGTGAATTTTGTAACTCCACAAATGTTCATCTTGGCCAAAATGTCCATACTAGCTTGTCGAAACTCAAAATCTAATTAAAATTGACATGGCTTGCAGATAGAGTATATAATTAATTGAAATAAATAAAAAGCAAATTAATTTAAACTTCAGAGTGCTGTGTATTTGGTAAAACGAAGGAAAACAGCCAACTTCCAGTTTCGTTTTTAGCTACCGTGTTTTATAAAAAATTCTATATCTCCGTTTCTATTCATCGTAAAAATAAAATAAACCCAGATTTAGAAAGCTAAATAAATGGGCTTTAAAGTAAAACCATAAAAAAATTATGTGAATTTCGACCCAAAACCGTCTTTTAGACGTAGTCAGATACCTACATATAAAATTTCTTTGGCGAAAGGATGGTTGGGGAGGGGGTACTCAAACATGAAACAGACTGATCAAGGGGTATGTGAAGTAAATTATAGTTAGGAACTACTGCTCTATAGCAGTGGTTTCTAACCTTTGTTTCCGCCCGTACCTTTTGATTAGTCTATTTAATTTTGAGTACCCCAAGGCCATATCCACCCCCAACTATCCCTCTGCGCAAAGAAGTTTTTATTAATAATTAGGGCTTAGGTTAGTTTATGAATCAAACGACTCGAATCATCTTAATATCAATTGTAGGTTTTACATTTTTTTATAATAGTGTTAGTTTTTGACCAAAACAATCAAAAAATCGAATTGAAATAATTTCAAATTAACTTATGGTTAAAGCTAATAATTACTCATCGCGATAATTAGTTATTCAAATGGAAGACAGTTTTAATACGATCCTTGAGCTTGTTTCGTGGAGCTCACAATTAGAGCTGCTTAATGATGATTATACCTATGCATTTTTTGGAAATTTTGAATAAGAGAATACTCGACTGATCATAACTTTCCTGTAAAGGCAAGTATTTCTTAGATCCTAGTTCATTGCCTTCACCATAGCTGTAAATGTGCTGTGTATAGAAATAATTTGAATATTTGGATTAAACTTTCTGCTAGATTGTTTTGCTTTATGCTCTAATTTTCCCTATTTTTTACCTAAATTATCCCATTTTACTGAATCTCAAGTGATATAAAATTTCCTGACTGGTATTAATCATTGTTTTGAGTCATATTGAGTCAGAAAATGAACTGAAATTCCACATTAAAGCGATTTTTCAAAAATTCGTTCCCTCACGTAGTCAGATACCTAGCTTAGGTTAGCTTAAGAATCAAAAGGCCCGAATTAACTTAATAGCTTTCGTAGGATTCATTTTTTGTTTTACGCTTTTTTTCTCATTTTTATAATAGTGTTAATTCCACGTCCTAATAAATGAAAATATCGTTGAAATAATTATATCGTATTAACTTATGTTGAAAGTTAAAAATTATTCATCCTGATAACTAATTCAAATGACGGACAATTTCAATGCAGTCCTTGAGCTTTTCTCGTGCAGATGAGTTTCACAGAATTAGGACCAAATTAAGACAGATATATACTCTCACGTCTGGAGCTGTTTCAAGCTTACAGAGATATTTGTTATTAATATACGCATAAGATGAGTATATTCTTTCCACAAATTTGTGTTCCTATAATATCCTTCAAGACTGAATTCTTGGTACTCTCCTAGATTTTCAGTAAGCTTTCGGAGTAGCGTAGCGTTCACTTTTCACACGAATGTTGGGGAAACAAAATTCTGTAACTTTTTTTTTTCAATTTAATCCCTTATGTTTTGTGTTTTCCGTCATTACCAATATTACCTTCGCGTACTCCTAACTGGTACGCGTATGACAGGTTGGAAAACCTTTGTTCTAGAGGATGAAAATATCCAAAAAATCAGCTCTACGACCTCTCGTTTTCGAGAAAATCGCACTCAAACAACGATGACGTCTCAAAACGAAAAGATGAAATTTTGTTTAAAACATACCAAACTGCGGTGCACGCATGAGGCATAACGTTTACAGTGGCTACAGTTTAAGTTTAGTTAAATTAATGTCCCGTTTCGAAGCAACACGAGGGTTATTTTGGGACGGGCCTCATACTTTTCAACCGCAGTCTATGACGCCACTGAGCAGGCACACCCTCTCCAATCTTCCGAACCACGCCTACATGTGCGGCCACTGCGCATGATTTCCCGAGAAACAGGGCCCCATAGACAGCGAATTTTCAAATGAATCGGGCTTCCAACCTGGAATCTTTCGGCTCCGAAGCTAAGACCTTACCACTAGGCCACCGAGACCTCGACAACGGCTCAAAATGACAACATGGCAACCTTAAATATTAAGGCACGATTGTTCTCGCCGTATAAATGATGATGTATCAAATGTGAAGCAAGTTTTCGGAAACATATCGAAGAATGATTAAGTCGATGATCCAGATCTGATCAATAATGAGGATAATCAATATTCTCAACGAATGCGGACGAATAAGGTCCAATTCTAATCCGAATAATTCACTTTAATTAGATTGAAAAAACAAAGAATAGAATTATTTAGGTATCTTCGAAATTCATAGCCTATGTTCTTGATTATCGGCGTATAGCTACGACTAATTGATGGATAATATTAAATTCTAACAAATTCGGATATTTCGTTAACATTAACTTGATAATCAAAGCTTTTTTCCGATTAACATCGATCATCAGCTAGTCTGAATAAAGTTAATTGATGTTAGAAGTACAGTCTCGATACAGTCCTCTTATCAATACTGTTAGTTCAATAAGTCGGATAATTGACAGATAATGGCAATAGGTAACTAGTCCTGATGACAAAAAGATAAAAAATATTACACATTTTTAACTTTATTTTTTAAAGAACAATATTTTGCTATTAAGACGTCAATATGGAATATAGTGGTAGACATGAGTTTAATGGTTCGGCGTATTTTTCCTAAAAATGCATTTTTAAACCTAATATTGGATGCAAATTCATAGCAATAAAACAAATTAACAATAACAATGTTTTCTTATAATGTAAAAATATGAAAATTTTGGCGAATGCTTTTCGAAGTTTAGAGCTCGCAAAACAGTATTCTATGTGCACGCAGCTTTACTCGTATATTCGTTTGAATGAAATGTCACTTACCATGAATGGACTGTTTATTTTTGGTAAAGGAAAAAAATTAGGACGCGTTAAATTTCGTTCACATGAGAATATTTTTCCTCCAAAAATCTTGCTGTTTTCTAAATAGTATTTGATAAAAAATATCTTCGGAAACGAGATAATTGTGTTTACCTATAAACATCCCATTCTGCTTAGAAACGTTATCATATGAAACAGTAACAACAACTCGATAAAAAGACATCTTTACTTATCAATATTTAAATAGGGCAGGGATGGGGAACCTGCGGCCTTAAGGCTGCAGACGGTCTTCTTGAGTTTCTTATGAGGCCTTAACAGTTATTTACACTTACACATATGAACTTGTTACATAAATAGAACAATTGTTACCAGTTACATGCTATTTTCATTTGCTAATGTACAATTCAAATGCTTATATTATTTTTACTTTTATAATTTGATAAATCTATTTAAAAATAATATTGTAATAATTACAAAACAATAACCCTTAAGATTCTGGAAGTGCGACCTTTTGCTCAACTGCCGAAATTCAATGAGGCCTTTCAGTGCGAAAAGGTTCCCCAACCCTGATATAGAGTTTCACCTAAAAGTGTCTCATTAACGATGAAACTTTTTGATTACATAGATTTGAAATCTCTTGACAAGTGTCGTTCTTCATAAAATTATTGAAATTTCATCTAAAAGCTAAAACTTTAATTTTAGGGCAAGATGCAGTAAAAAACATGCATCTACTGTGATTTCTTGTGATATCATTTACTGTGAGCACTTTTTATTTGATATAATTGCTCTTTCGAGGTTTAGTGTTAATAATCAACAGTTCCAGAAAATTTAGATTTCGAAATTACAATTAAAGAGACTTAATTTGCGTTCATTTTTTATTAACTTAAAAATTTTATTGTTCTGATGTTACCCTTACTATATGTAATGGTTTTTATACGAGCAGTTACGAAATTTATTGAAATGACCATCTTTGGCCATCAATACGACCTTACTCCAAATATCAAAAACTGATAACTAGTAGGGCCATTCAGATTCCATTATACACCTATTGTTACAAATGATCACTTTCATGTATTATAACTTTTACTACAACAAAATAATTTTGATTTTTTTCTTCCTAGGTGAATCACAAGAACAAGACGACATGCACAAAACTTCCCCCTATGTTAGAACTGTTGTGGCAATACACAACTTGAGAGACAGAGCCAAAGAGGCAGTGGACTCTTTAAATGAGAAAGGACTTGCAGAAAGAGTCAGCGAAAGCTGGGACAAAACACATGAAGCTGTCACAAATCAAACAAGGAAGATTTTTAGGCATCCAGATGACGCGAAACTCGACCACATTCCCCAAAAATACGGGTATGTTTTCCGTCCTAAGAGTGTTTGGGAGCTAGTCCTACTGAGTGGGACGGTATGTGGCATCGAATTTTGCTATTCCGCCGAAACAGCATTTGTAACACCAATACTTCTCAGTCTTGGTCTGAACATCAAATTCGTCACAATGATTTGGTGTCTCAGTCCTCTGATAGGGTTGTTCTTTACTCCAATCCTTGGGTCTATGAGTGACAGCTGTGAATATCGAATGGGTCGCCGAAGACCTTTCATTCTTTTGTATTCCATCGGAATCCTTTTGGGCCTCGTTCTTGTCCCAAACGGGCACACGATAGGCTTAGCTTTAGGTGACACGTATAATATCCAAACAGATCTGCCAGTACCAAACAGTATCACTGCCTTCAACGATACACATGTCATTATAAGCAATCTGAATGAGATGAGTCCCTCAGAATTAGAAAGCATGGTATATACGCAATTGCCTGAGCACATAACAACTGCAAATGTACTGGATTCAATTAGCATATCAGACGCTACAGAGGAATCTGAAACATCAAATAAGACAACGAAAATGGAATCTGATGCAGATTCTGCAGCAAAAATAAGACGGAAAAGAAGCCTTGGTGCGACAGCAGACGTGACCAAAACTGATTCCAGCAGTATCGTTCAAGGCCATGTCCAACCCTGGAGTATTGCTTTCACAGTCATCGGCACTATGCTATTGGATTTTTGCTCCGATGCGTGCCAGTCCCCATCTCGAACATACCTCCTGGATGTTTCTCTACCTGCTGATCATGCAGCAGGTCTCAGTACCTTCACTTTGATGGCCGGCTTGGGTGGATCTATGGGTTATATGATGGGCGCCATCCATTGGGAAAAGACGTTCTTAGGACAAATACTTGGTGGTCAAGTAAATACAGTGTTTACTATGGTCACAATCATCTTCATTATTTGCCTCATATCCACTCTGTGCAGCTTTCCTGAAATTCCGTTGCCCATTCTGCAAGATCCCAAGATGTTTAACGAATATCAAGAAAAAATACACATAGGAAGTCGTCCTAATATCAAAGAAATGATAGCACTTGAAAACAAGTCTCCTCCAGTTTATGGTGCAACGGCTGAAAATAATGGATTTAATAATATCCCTGAAGATCAGATCCCTACGTCAAAATCTCTGGATACCATACCGAATGCTGCGACCGCTAAAACTGAAATTGGCAAAGGTAAGAAAATTGAAAACTTCTTACTCTTCAGCCACAAAACGAATGTCTAACGCTCTAAATTCTCAACTTTCAAAAAGTTTCTTACAAAAAAGTATTTGATCTTTCCCCATCTCATAAAATACTCGTGAAATCCCTTGTCAGCAGATTTTATTAAATCCTTTGAATAACTTCAACACCATTCCAAAATCGTAACTGGCTCAATCACCAATGTCACAAAACCTGTTTGCGATACTTGCTGCTGGAGGGCACAAATGTCGTTTAATCTTTGGAATTGCTTTTGTTGCTTCAAGATTACTTAATGTAGGTTTCACTCAAAAAATACTCGTATTCATCACAATGTTCTACATGGAGTGCTATATGCTGAGGAGGGATTTCACGAGTCACCTGTTCGTGATCACCCTGTATGCTGTATATAACATGTCAAACTTCGACTTGCCTTAGAAATGGATACAAGGAAAAATGGAATTATCATCCTATGGCCTCTATATATAATTCAAAACTATTTCCAACTAACTTCTTCCGGACAACTCGGATATCAAGTTTTTCCTTCCAATAGTCGGAATAATTTCTTATTAAGCATAAATTCAAAGGCGGTTCGTTAGGCCAGAAATGTGAAAACAGTGCTTAATAACATATTTTTCTGGGGTTGAAACGCACAAATTGAAAAGATTGCCAAGTTTCATTAAATGAAACTATTTTAACTGAACTAAATGAGCAATATGTCTTGACAATTCTATTTAGTAATATTGAAAGAAAACTAGTTTTTAGGCGAATCTCAGCAAAGCTATTGCGCAGATTATAATTTTTGTTTCCTCTCAATTAACATGTGAGAAATCTAATATAATAATAATTGCTATTATTTATCCTTTTCCTGTTCAATAATCCATAACAAAAGAAATAAAACTAAATTTATGTATGAAGTCAGAAATATTGCCTTCAAATGAATAATAAGGTTCTGGCACATTCTTTTCAATACGCTTTATATTTGGACGTAGACCAACTCCAAATTACATATTTTGAGATATAGTAGTTTTCTAAAATCTTTAAAAAATATTTTTATGCTGCATGATTCCAAAATTTACTATTGTTCCATTATAAAGAATCTGATTTACAACGAATTGGAGTCAGTTCAATTTTCCACAACAAACCATATATCTCAGGCACAGTTTAAGATAGTTAACCAGAAATGCCCAAAATGGTAGTTAATTACTTATTCCATAACTATATTCATTTAACTTCTTTGAAAAAATTACGATTTAAATATACTTTCTGGTACAACCACCAAGGATTTGACCATTGCCAAGACGGCTGTCAACGTAAATAACGCATTTTGTTTAATCGTTTGAATTGCCATATTGCTGGAAAACTCCAGTGTAATTTCCCTTGGGGATGCAAGCGTACCGGAATGTAGATTTCGAGAAGTTTGGTTAAATTTTACTAAATACAATTTGAAGATTCACTGCTTTAACATCGCTAAGAGCAAAATGTTCGAATAATTACATCAGTCTAAATTCTTGGTCTTCCTGAAATAATTCTTCATTACAGGAAAAGATCAACAAATCAACATTATAGCTCAAATAGAAACAGCCGAAGAACATCCTGGTCTGAAAGATTTCTTGAAATCTATAATCAGTATGCCTAAATCTCTGAAGATCCTGTGTCTGACCAACCTGTTCTGCTGGATGTCTCTTGTCAGTTACTCCCTGTACTTCACTGATTTTGTGGCCGAATGTGTCTTCGGCGGCGATCCACAAGCCCCCGAGGAGACAGACGAATACGAACTCTACATAGAAGGTGTCCAGTTCGGCTGTTGGGGGATGGCTCTCTATTCCCTGTCATGTGCAATTTACTCTTATTTTATTGAAGGTCTTGTTAAAAAGATTGGTAAGCCCTAAATTTTTTTCTATATATTTCCGAATAGAAGTCGTCTAATCAAGCCAGTAACAATTTAATTTAATGGAGAAGTTATGCGGTGCACCATTATGGCCAGTTAAAGATTTCTGAATATGATAATAACCTATTTTAAATTGATCATCTGCAGACGCATAGGAACATACGTTATTAATCGGTAATGTGATCGCTCCCTGCTTCCTACAATCTGGCAATTTGAATCTTCACTGTTAAGTCAAAAAATTACGCCATAATAAGCAATGGAAAGTTGACTGTGTTGTCAATTATCACAAATCATTTTATCTTTAAAAATTCGTTTGTAATAAAAATACAGTATTTTGATACATACTTCCCCAATTACTGTGAATTAACAAAATGAAACAGCTGCAAGACATTTTCGCAAATTCTTTTCATTTAATGGCGTTCTACTCAACTTTGCAAAACGTTCACAAGGTGATCGAAATATTGCCAGCTTGAAACTCGATCTAGTTTGAAACATTTGATATGCTGGAAAGTTATTATTACTCAAAAGCAGCCAGATGAGACCATTTTTCACAATTTTTAAAAAAACAACCTCCCCGCTCCCCATATAAAAGCAATAGCAATATAATAGCTATAATAAGTGATATCGTAGCTTTATCTTACAAGTAGTTACATAGAAATATTCATGGCACGGCACTTATAAAATTCTGAGTAAACAAAAAAAGAAGAAAATCAAAATTGGTGATATTTTTGCAGAGCAGAGAGCAACAACTGATAAAATTACAAATCCCACCAAGTGGGAAATGGAGTCAATTCATGGTCACGTGATAAAGTGACCCGCGCCAATTCAAATTTTATTTGAATTGCACATCGTGCGGTTGTAACGTTAAGAACAATTTTTTTTTCGTTTGAAATGATTACTTACTTTTTTTATATATATCTTCTTTGGTAATATACTTCTAGCTCTTGCATTTCAACTTTAATTAATTTTTATTTTTCATAAGATCTTCAACTTGGTCTAAATTAATATCGTTTTCTGTTCGTTTGCGTTATTACAATAAGTTTAATCTAAATTGTATAGACGTATTTATAATATATTTGGCCATTTTTATTTAAATTATTTATTAAATATTTTTTTATTATTTTTTATAAGTTAGATAATACATTCTAATGGAAAAAATTTTTTTACCTAAAAGAACATAGTATGATGACATAAAAACTTCTCTTTAGATTTTCACAATCCATGTTTATGATTTTATAATATCTGAAGGGTTCAAAGTTAAGATGAAGTCCATGTTTTGCCCATTTTGCTCTGCCATGGTGGTGTGAAAATATTATATTTTCTGCGTAATAATGATTCAAGTCCATAGTTTAATTTATATCCACCAGGCAGCAAGAACAATTCGAACTCCATAATACGCCCATTTAGTGAGGCTAATCAGCTTTCAATCTGTTTTCTCAAAATAAGTTTCATAGACTTGGTTCATTTGAACTCTGAACCATCCATCTGAGGCAGTGGCGAATCCAGGATTTTGGTCAGGGAGGGGCTGAGGTCATAAAATTTTGTATCTTCGTGACCTCATGGCTAATGTAAGTCGAAACACTTTAACTTTATTCATCCGATAATAAAAATCACACAGGACACTACAATACTTTCGATAATTTAATAAAAACACAATAAAATAACTAGCCAAAAAATGTTTTCGACCGCGCTAACGCTGCAAATACTAGTGCAATGACTACAAAAGCGAGAAAATTTTCGAGTCCGTCAAGACAGAAAGCAATGCTGTCACAATCAAGAATTTTGGTTTAGTTCGGGCAGAGGCTGCAGCCCATAGCCCCCTGGATTCGCCACTGATCTGAGGATTGTTTATTGGAAACTCATAAAACGGTTTTTTGTACGGCAACCCACTTCTGCATTATAACAGCCAAAAATGAACACTTACGTTTTCTTTCTCTACTTAAACAAGAAATTGCGCAAGACGTAAACAAGTCGGCTTTGTACAGCGCATCTGCGCTTATCATGTGACTGTAACGTCTCGGGAATTGATCTCATTTTCCTGCTAGAATGGCTCATTGCCAACTTAAGGAAAGCATAACTTGCGTAAAACTTTCATTTTTTTCTAGTACTATCGCTCAGAATTTCTTCAGCGTTTCTATTCAACTCTTTAACAGTACCGAAAGTTACAACGATGGTCGGCTTAGTTATATTTATGACACTTTCTGAAGAAACACGAGGGTTATTTTGAGACGAGCCTCATAATTTGGAACAGCGGTCAATTGACGAGGATGACACCTGAGCTTGTACCCCCACCCCCTTTCCAAACTTCCGCACCACACCAGCGGGATGATTGACCTCGATGTCAGATTTCACGTGCACCAGTTCACATACCCAGTAAATCTTCAGTGGGAATCGGGTTTCGAACCTGGAACCCTCCAGCCCCTCAGCCGTGACCTTACCACTTACCACCAGGCCACCGCGGTCCACATTGATGGTCGGGTAAAATTATGGTCGGATGGTTCGTTTCGAAATTGCTTCCGATTTTGAAAATAAGAAATTTTTTTTCTCATAATATTTCTACACTACCATGGCAGTGTCACAGCAAAATGGGAAAAACATAGACTTCAACTTAACTTTGAACCCTCCAGATATAATAAGCATGTACTGTGAAAATCAGAAGAGAAACTTTTATGCCATTCCATCTGTACTCTTCATACTTCTCCTCTACTTTAAAAAGGAAGTTTTATCTGAATAATCCTGTTTAGGACATTTTGAAATTTTTTTGTAAAAATCCAGTAAGTAAACATACTTGTATAATATATCAGTATTTGCAGAGATACAGCTTCAGCATAATCTGCATACAGCTCATAAAATCTGATACTGGTTTTGATGGATATGCAAATCCCTCTGCACTATCACTGCGATAAGATATTCAACAATAAAAACTGTCACTTTATAAATTACTAGCTGTTACCCGCGACTTCGTGCGCGAAGAATTTGAATTGCTACTTTTTTTTAAATTTACGAATGTAAATGTTTCGTTATATATAGAAAGGGGAAATCAAAAGTTCTGACGGTTGATAATACATAATTGGACGACTAATTTAATTCTCTGTTACTGTAAATTACATCATTGTACTCAATGGTATCATCTGCTCTTTGGAAAATATCATCCATCATGCTATATGTCATCTGCTTCTACTGTTTAAAAGAATTCATAAGACAAAATATACCTTCCTATTCTAAAAACTCTGACAACCATATCATATACGTCAATGGACGATCCTGGTTTGTTTATTTTGGATTCATAAACCGTTTTCCAGTAACCTTCCGATTTAAGTAATCGCTAAATCTATTTGGCAACTGTATCAAGCGCCAAGCTCGAATTAGTTCTTTCTTTAGTAAACAAAACGTTGAATTCCGTGTTCTTTGGGTTTCTGTAATCCTTTCTATTTAAATCGGTTAGAAACAGCTCTTAAAGCATTAAAATTCGAAA
Source organism: Araneus ventricosus (assembly GCA_013235015.1). NCBI lineage: Eukaryota > Metazoa > Arthropoda > Arachnida > Araneae > Araneidae > Araneus > Araneus ventricosus. The sequence continues at coordinate 3,026 of BGPR01014094.1, read as the reverse complement.
CGGAACTATTGTAATTAGCTAAATCGTTTGGTTACAAATTTAATCGCCAAAAAAATTTTGGATGTTGATGAAAAGAGCGATAAAGAATAATTTTGGCAACCTTTCCACTAAATTAGGCTCTTATTTTAAGTAAATATTGAACGATATTTTTATTTAGTTACACTTAACTTTAGTTTTTAAATTTTAATCTAAAAACTCTTGGAACTATATTATATCTACCATTAGATTTCTGTCCCGGCATTTATTTTTCAGTTATTATTCCAGAGATTATTTCTTTTCTCAGCAAGATCACTTATTTTTAAAAAGTTATTCCACATGCTTGCGCTTTTCTGAAGGATCGCGTGATATTTCATTTTGTTTACGCATTCCTTAAGGATCACGTGGCAGTTGATTGAAAAATAAAGTAATAATCTTCATCGCAAATCGCTTGTTAGTTATTTAATTGTTATCTGTAACCAAAAATAATGAATTTAACATGATGTCACCTACCCAATGTCCGTTCCTGGGTTCCAAGATACAACTCTGCCAATTTTCATCTAAATCGGTTTGGTAGTTTTGCCGTGAATGCGTAACAAACAGACAGACACACTTTCGCATTTATTATATTATATGGATATTTATAAAAATAAGCAAAATTTTCAGAAATAAAGGTGAATTAGTTCAAAGTCTAACCGTTGCCTAGCAACGGAGTAGCTGTAAATCTTCGTTATTTCAAAATCGTCTGCACGCATTTAAAAATTTTGGAACTTTTAAAAATTAATAACAATCGAAGGAAAAATGTCAGAGAAATAAAATTGGTATCATTGAAAAGGTAAAACTTTTAACTTTAAGATGGTATAAAAATATTTTTGTCGGACAGTTTGCTCCGAAGTTACGGCGGAAAAACGGTTTCGGTTATTTTCTAATTAACTGACTGTTTAATTAACTTTTGGACTTAGAAAAGTCCATAAGTGTCTTTCCCTTGTCTTAAATAATAAGTGTACAAAATTTGGTTGAAAACCGTCTGTTGGTTTAGGAGGAGATGTAGAACATATCCACATATATACCCACATACATATCCACATACCCACAATGACTTTTATTTATATTAAGATAGAAAAAAAAAACAAATAGAATATGCTTCAATATAAAAGCTAGTTTCCTACTGTTTTATTTTTTCTAAGAAATACATTATCTATATTATCTAGCTTGATATAACCTATCTTGATATTGAATTTTAATGACTATAAAGATTAAACTGGAAATATTGATGATAGATTGATACTTGTGTAATGTATAATGGTTGAGTTTGGTTATATTAACGCCCCGTTTTGAATACATTTCGGCTACTTCGGGACCTCACTCCCCAAATTTCCACATCACGCCAATGTGCCCACTGACGGCATATATGACATATATCAGACCCATATGCATGGTGTATCGGTGGAACCGGGTCTCGAACCCGTGCTAAGATTCGCCATGTTGCCCCTTATATTAATCCTGTCGGGTCGCACTGGTGCTCTATGAGCATTTGAGAATAGCTTGCAGACCCAGTTTCTAACCTCATCATCAGACCATAATGAAAAATTATGTCATCCGCCATAGTACGACAAAATTATGGCAGAGTAACTTCGCTTCGAAACTACACTGTCAGCTACACGAGTCAAAACGTCGTCGAGTAACTAATGACGCCAATGTTAAATGTTATATAGACGTTGGATGTTGGACCTCAATCGTAAAATTTAGGAGTTTATGATATGGAGTTTACTTAAGTGACTCTATAGTCACAAGTCATCTAATGATTATGCGTTTCTTACGCAGTTCTGTGATGTGGTGCCCCTTTTTTTCCGCCTATGAGAAGCGTAGTGGGTTCTGAAAGCAAGCTGGTTTAGAGCATTTGGTGCGTCTCACCTGAGTATGAATAGACTCCATTCAGACTCGAACCGGCAATCAACCAGACGCAGAGTCACGGTTATCCGCAGATTTCTCATTCATTAGTACAGAGAAGGGAAGAAAAATAAACCGTATTTCATTCGTCTTAGAATTGTACAAATCGAACTTAAACACTAAGGCACAGTCAGAGATAAACTGAACTTTTCAATGAACAATTTACATCTTAGAGAAGATATTTGTTTATTTATTTATTTTCATCTCTATACAGGTGCCAAACCCACTTACATCGGAGGGCAATTGGTATATTGTTTCGGAATGATTGCCATGGCAATAACCAGGCATAAAATAGCTGTTATTTTGCTGTCTACAACCGCAGGTATTATGTATGCAACTCTTTTCACCATGCCTTTACATCTTGATTGCCCATTACTACTGCACTCAATACGGTAAGGATTTACAAACATTTTTAGTTATGTTTAGAAACATTCAAAGATTTTTTTAAAGTTTTTTATCTAACCCACAGCATGTCACGTCAGATACTGTGATTTAAGACTGAAACAAATTATTGCGCTACTTATATCATCCTTGGAAAAATTGTAACAAGATACAGGTAATATAAATTATTAGACCCAGTCTAAAATTAATAAAATACTAATAATGTTACAACTATGATTTTTAAATGAGAGCGCATTTAAAGAGATTTTTTTTTTCAGATAGGTAACGCCGTTGGCAGGTCTAGGTGTAATAGTCATAAATTATTGACGTATCCTGTTTTGAGAGTCATTATCTGCAAAACTATTAAAGCTAGAAGAAAAATAAAAGCATGTATTTGTAGGAAATTTTAGCTCTTGTAATTTGCTAAATCACTGTATTTCGAAAAATCTCGATAATTTTCGAGATATTCAAGAACAACTGAAAAAAGAAAACCAGAAAACGCGTATTGGCTTCTGCTGATCGGTAGCCTTTCATGAAAATCTCCTCGCTGCAGTGAAATTTTAGAACGCCGCATTGGTACTCCACCTATCTGAAAAACTATTCCTTCTCTCATTTAAAAAAATACGTTGTAACATTATTAATTTTTTAAATAAATTTTGAAATGGGTTCAATAATTATGACCAACCTGAGCAATACGTAACTGGAACGAAGTATAATGA